>CM070551.1:86708465-86943373 GCA_036346405.1 Phyllostachys edulis
TGTGTGTGTGTGTGTGTGTGTGTGTGTGTACTACTTAAATATTGGAGTTTGCGGTCATCTGTCCTCCCATCATCGTTTGCGTCCGTCCGATTGGCGGCAGAGAATCAATGACCTAGATAGCCTCGTGCAGACCGTTATACAATAAATATCAGAGATAGACTTTCTGCAAACAGGGGAAGGGGCTCCCGCCTAGCTGATCGTTTCAATCGGGAAGGTCTTGTAATCTTTTTATTCTCTTTTTCCTTTTTGCCTTTTCTGTAATTAGCGTGTGTTTTTAGGTTGTTTTTCTCATTTGGTTCCATTCTGTGACTTGCTCCAATCTTTAATGTAATAATGTCACTCTTGCCATTTCCTAAAAAAAAAAGAACTTTGTCTAAGGGTGGTGCAATGTGCAACAAAGGTAAGAATATCTAGTCCAAAGTGAAATTTACTCTTGTATTAATTTATGTAGATATATAGATCCAGTACGTGATCTTATCTATAATTATTAGAGATATGTCAGTTTCTTCCAAATCATGATGGAGAACATATCTTATCTATAATTATTAGAGATACATCAGCTTCTTCCAAATCACGATGGGAGCATATTTAATCATCTACGATGGGCAAAAATGTCATTTTATTCTTGGCAGACCTCTATATAACGGAGGAATGCTGCTGTCTACAATCCACACAACACAACCACTGCAATCCAATCACATCTAGCTCCCCTCTGACATCTTCTTCTGGTATGGTTCTGCTATATGATTACCTCTTCATTAATTTGGAGTATTTTCTTTTCTCTCTTACGATTTGGGCACCATTGATGTGGTAACAAGATCATTGCTATTGGCTTTCGACTTGCTTGTATTAGGGGATAAGTCTGATATAGGGGTTTGATTGCTGGAGCAAGAACTTTTAGACGTGATTAGACCACAAGATGAAATAGCTCGATATTTATTTACCGTTACAAATATGTAATATGGAGTTGTAAATAGGCTTAACTAATACTAGCACTAACATAATTTGGAGAAATTAGGGGTTCAACTGAACCTCCATGCATTAAGGAAATCCGACCATAGGTTTAAGGGAGAACATTTCTTGTGTAACACTATCAGCTACACAAGAGAGTTTGTGTAGTCATAGAAAGATGGCGGTGTGAAATTGTGATAACTAGTTAAATAGTACGCGGAGCATACTTGAGGGATTGAGGAGATCAGATTTGACATGATTTTATATTCAAGAGTACGCAGAGTTATCTATCTATAATAACTTTGGGCAAAGGAGTTTTGCTGGTGCATGGTGTGCTTTGGTTACTAGAGATTATCTAGATTTGTACGAGGGTGCAATAAGATTGTCATGTTTTATGTAATTGTAAATAATTATAGTTTAAATTTAGAGTAAAAAGTACATGCAATTAGTTCTATTTTTACTTGTATATATAAGACAAGAAGAGAGAACGGCGATGGCTATATATATATATATATATATATATATATATATTTGAATGTGAGGGAGAACAGAAGGCATCATTTTTTTTCTTTTACTACTCTCTATATTATTCTTTGGTGAAAGGGTTTCCCCCTAATTAGCTAGAGTTTTTGTTTGCTATACATGTACCAAATAGCATAATAGCTATATATAGTTGTTTAATCATGATTAAGTCCAGGTCCACCAAATTGAATGCGAAATGTTTTATCATTTTGTGAAGAACTAACATTTTCCTTCTTTAATTTATTTCCTTAAGCAACTTCATGCCTCCAGTCACCGGATTTTAGTTAAAATATAACATATAGATACATTTGCATAATTTATAGTTCGCCAATTGAATACTCTATTGGTTACAAAAGAGTGACATTTTTTACATCGATCAGATCTCGAAACGTAACTTTAACCACTGATTTCTACTGTAATATATTTATAAAACATAATAAATTTACAATATTCTGAAATTACTTTTTGAGACAAATCTACACGTAACATTAGTCGTAAAAATATGTTAAAAAAAATTCACCTCCCCTCGCATTTGTTTGGTTGCATATACGAAGAAATCGGGACAGGCGAGCTTGTCATCCATCATGGCCAAGAACTACGGCGAACTCTACAACATCCTTGGCTGGGGTGAACCCTACTTCACCGTGAGCACGGACGGCCACCTCTGTGTCAAGATCGACGGCAGCGAGACGATGCCAGGGCAGGAGATCGACGTGCTCTCAGTCATTAAAAAAGCTGTAGCGAGCACGACCACTGACAAAAAGAAGGTCCAGTTTCCCATGATCCTCCGCTTCCCTGACGTCCTGAAGCACCGTCTCCACTCGCTCCATGCCGCATTCGCCAACGCCATCAAGTACACCGGCTACGGAAAACCCGAGTACCAGGGCGTGTTCCCGGTGAAGGTGAACCAGAACAAGGCCGTCGTCCAGGACATGGTTAGCTTCGGCTACGATTACAGTTATGGGCTCGAGGCTGGCTCCAAACCAGAATTGCTGATTGCGATGAGCTGCCTTACCAAAGCCAAGCCTGGAGCCTACCTGGTGTGCAACGGTTACAAGGATGCGGAGTACATTGCGCTCGCGCTTTCGGCACGCGCCATGGGCCTGAACGCCATCATCGTGATGGAGATGGAGGAGGAGCTGGACATCATCATTGAGCAGAGCAGCAAGCTCACGCTGGATGCCGAGCCGGTTATCGGCGTGCGCGCCAAGCTGCTCACCAAGTTACCAGGCCACTTCGGGTCGACGGCCGGCAAGCACGGCAAGTTCGGGTTGCCTGCGGAGAAGATCTACGAGGTGGCCGAGAAGCTGAAGGCTATGAACAAGCTGCACTGGCTCAAGCTGCTGCACTTCCACATCGGCTCCATGATCCCGACGACGGAGATAGTGCGCAATGCGGTGAACGAGGCCTGTGACATCTACTGCACCCTGGTGAACAAGTATGGCGCAGAGATGACCACGCTGGACTGCGGTGGTGGGCTGGGAGTCGACTACGACGGGACCCGTTCGGGCAGCTCCGACATGTCGGTGGCGTACGGGCTGGAGGAGTACGCGTCCACAATTGTGCAGGCGGTGAAGCTCAAGTGCGAGTACAATGGTGTTCCCAAACCTGTGCTGTGCACCGAGAGCGGCCGCGCCATGGTGTCGCACCACTCGATGATTATCCTCGACGCGCTCTCGGCGATCCCAGAGCCGAAAGACGAGGACACCCCTGAGCAGCTGCTGAGCAGGATCCAGGATCTCTCTTTGAACCAGCCGAGAGCATTGAAGGGTGACACTGCGGGCTTGTACTCGCACGCCGCAGACCTCAAGAAGCACGGCATCGAGATGTACAAGCTCGCCAAGAAGCTGTCCAAGAGGGTCACCGGCGACGCCAGCACCATCTACAACTACCACATGAACCTCTCCATCTTCTCGCTAACGCCCGACTACTGGGGTATCCAGCAACTATTCCCGATGATGCCGGTGAGCCGGCTCGATGAGAGGCCGACTCTCACGGGCACGCTCGTCGACCTCACCTGCGACAGTGACGGGAAGATCGACAAGTTCATAGGCAACGGCGAGACGCTGCCGCTGCACCCGCTGGACCCCGAGCTCGGCGGCTACTACGTGGCCGTGCTCATCTCCGGCGCGTACCAGGAGGCCTTGTCTTGCAAGCACAACCTATTTGGTGGCCCGACCCTAGTGCGCGTCGTCAGCACCGGCGGCGATGGTGCCTTCGAGATCGCCTCGGCCGACCTGGGCCCGACGACGGAGGAGCTCATCAGCACCATGAGGTACGATGTCAAGGAGGACATTAGCAGCGTGATCGAGGAGAGGGCCACGGAGAAAGGGGTGTGGGAAAAGGTGAAGCCGCTCGTGGAGACCGGACTTATTTCCATGCCGTACCTCGTCGACTACAAGCCCCCACCAACCGCCTAAGCTTCCTCGGATAAGAAATTATCATGGGCACTTATTAAGTACTACTATGCTAGTGTTCTACAGTTTGGCTGCAATCGATTTATAAAATAAGGGTAGCCTGATCCATGTTGGACTGTCTAATGCAGCAGTACTCCTGTACTTCTCTCCCTGTGTGCATGCTATTGTATCCTCGAATAAAATAAGGGTAGCCTGATCCATGTTGGACTGGCTAATGCAGCAATACTCTTATACTTCTCTCCCTGTGTGCATGCTATTGTATCCTCGAATAAATAAAGTTCACAGATGTGATTGGCTGATTGTTATATATTAGTTATATATGAGCTCTATTATGGTGCGGCACTTACTCTCTGGTCTTTATCTATAAAAAAAAAACCTACTCTCTGGTGTTTGTTTGGCTGCCCAAATTCCGGCCTATTCCTCATGGGAAGGGCCGGGATTTTGAGCCGGAAATTTGGGCTTTTCAACATCCCCTTTTAGCATTAGTACACCAGCCGGTATCGGGAGTACATTTCACTCCGACGACTACTTAGCCTGCGGTATTTGGTATTTTTCAAACATACAATTTTAATATCAAATTCGAAAATAAGGAATTTTTACTTTGTATTTCAATTTAACATTTAAAATTCCATAATAGAGAGTAAGTGAAGCATTCTCGTAATAACAAGGAACTGAGTTTTTCTCTAGTAGGTTGCCTACATGTCTGTACTAGTTGCGTAAGATAGCAGTAAAGTTATTTGGAGGTTGCAGTAAATATCTTTTTGCGGTAGAGTAAATCTCTTTTAGTAAATGCACAGAGAGTTTTTATTTACGAGACTTATACCATTCGACCACTCTCATCGTTACCAACATATATGTGAAAATCATTCGTGAATCCGAGCTTCCAATCAAAAGTTATTGCAAAAACAAGAAAGGGAACATTCATGTACTAAAAGGAACTGATTTTTTTGCTAGTTAATTGTCTACGTGTCTGTACTAGTTGGCTAAGATGACAGTAAAGTTATGTGGAGGTTGTAGTAAATCTCTTTTGGTAAACGCAAAGAGATGATTTTTTTTATTTGCGAGACTTATATCGTTCTGTTGCACTCATCGTCACCAAGATACCGGTGAAAACTATTCGTGAATCGGAGCTTCTAATCAAAAGTTATGGCTAAAACAGGAAAAGAAATATTCAAGTACTAAAAAGGAACCGATTTTTGCTAGTTGGTTGTCTACATGTGTGTACTATTTGGCTAAGATGGCAGTAAAGTCATGTAGAGGTTGCAATAAGTCACTTTTAGCGGTGTAGTAAATCTTTTTTAGTATATGCATAGAGAGGTTTTCTTTTGCGAGACATATCATTCTGGTAATCTCGTCGTCACCAAGCTACCGGTGAAAATTGTTCATGAATCGAAGCTTCCAATCACAAGTTATGGCTAAAACAAGAAAATAAACTTTCATGTACTAACAAGGAACGGATTTTTCCTAGTTGGTTGTCTACATGCGTGTGCTAGTTGGCTAAGATGGTAGTAAAGTCATATACAGGTTGTAGTAAATCTCTTGTAGTGATACTGTGAATCGTTTTTTGTAAAGGCACAGAGAAGTTTTATTTTGAGAGATTTATATCAATATGTTACTATCATTGTCACCAAGCCACCGGTGAAAACTGTTCGTGAATCAGAGATTCCTATCAAAAGTTACTACTAGAACAAGAAAAGAAACATTTTAGTACTAACATGGAACCATTTTTATTAATTGGCCGTAAAAAACACATACGTGAGTGTATGATCGATCTGTATCCAGTGTCCCCATCTCGCTCAGAGAAACAGCGGGCGGTGGCGTCAAGACAGAGGTGTGGAGCAGAGGATCCTAGTTGTTCGGGCGGGGGTTTACTGCTAGAGGTACAATGTTTATTGTCAGTGCAGCCGTCTGCATCGAGGAACTCGGCGTGTCCGCTGTCCCGCTGGCCATGGAAGTAAATGATAGGGGGAATCTACATGTGCTGGAGGCAGATCTGGCCACCACGAGCGACGGTGACCAGGTACTGCCGATCGGGCTACCCTCGCGACCGCATGGGGATGGCTCAGTAGTCATTCTCCGATTTAATTCGTCGGAAGGGGCGGCGGCGGTGGAGCGATGTTGATCGGGTACTCGGATGAGAGGACAATTACGCTCATTGATTTTGTGTCTTATTTTACGGTCAGTTTCGTGGGGAGCGCGTTTGGTGGGAGACAAGGGATCGTACGCTTTTTATTTTGGCGACGTGGGAGGACGTGGTCTCTTTTTTTCCTCGCAGATATGATTGCGCAAACATAGAGGGAAGTTTTTGATATGCAGTAAATGACATATTATAGTAAAGTAAAAACGTAGTAACACAAGCAGTTATTATAAACATACCACTGATAGCAATACTTTGGGACATTTATAGTTAAACCACATTGCAATAATGGTGTAATATGTCCTACACTACAATAAAAGGGCGGGAGGATAAAAATGCGTGGGGGAGTCGGCAATAAAAATTAGGTCGGATATATGGGGAGAGGGGAAATGCGTCCACATGTGCTTCGGGGACTTTTTTAATACCGGTACAAGTGTTTCTGGGACAAATTTTACTATCGAGCACCGTGTGAAGCAAGCATTTTAATATCATTTTCGGGGGAACTATTTTTTGTTGCCGATAGGGGCACTCCCTCGCAAATTTACTACGGTCTGTAGCGTAGCGTTATTGTTTTACTACGGTTCCGTGGGTGTCACACATGGGGGTCACAGAGTGCATAAGGAGGTGGGCGTGGGCTAGCGTGTCACGTGTAGCACGGCCAGATTCTGACCCACACATAGAACAACTATTCTCGCTCAGTATTTGAATAAGCGCTACTGTTTATATATATATATATATATATATATATATATATATATATATATATATATATATATCGTGTGTGTGTGTGTCTATATATGTGTATATACATATATATATGTACACACATATATATATATATATATACAAACATATATATAGATACATATACATACATATATATATATACACATATACATATATAGATATAGACACACACATACATATATACATATACATATACATACATATATATACACATATATATATATATATACATACATATATATATATATATATATATATATATATATATATATATATATATATATATATATATATATATATATATATATATATATATATATACATATATATATATATATATATATATATATATATATATATATATATATACATATATATATATATATATATATGTGTGTGTGTGTGTGTGTGTGTGTGTGGGTGTGTGTGTGGGTGTGTCTGTACTACTTAAATATTGGAGTTTGCGGTCATCGTCCTCCTATCATCGTTTGCGTCCGTCCGATCGGCGAGCAGAGAATCAACAGCCTAGATGGCCTCGTGCAGACCATTATACAATAATATGTAGCTCGATGGCTATAACACAGCATGGCATGCAGGCCATGAAAAATTCATATATGCATCATATGCACCATGGGCCAGACTATTCACATCAATCCCTGCGAAAATGTGTTATGCATAGAATCCAATTCTGTCGGGTGACATAAACACATAATACAATTTTTTGTAATTATATTTTAAATTAATATTATTTTTTTAAAAAAAATCGCAGAATGCGTATTATCTACAAAAAAGAAAGAAACGGTCATTAAAATCACATCCAAGCCTTTGTCAAGAGACTTGGACCACCCAGACAGATATGAAGCGCGCGCTATTTCTTACTCGACTTGACGGGTTTTTTACAAATTCTCCGAGTTGTGGGTGAGTTTTTACAAAAAAAAAAGAAAAAGAATCCCAATTTTAAATATATCTAATGGCGCTGGGAGGAGCTTGCTGGTGCTGTCATACGGTGATAATTAATGGCATGGCATCTGTAATTAATCTCAACATATCATGCACGTACTATATCTAATCTCCGGATTGGTTCTATCAAGGAGATGATACATGTGGTTCACTTGAAGCATGCAATAGGCTATATAAAAAATCCCAATTTTAAATAGTCATAGCTAGGAAGAGTATGGAAGGCAAAGGTTTTAAGAGTGTGCTTCTCAGTGCACTCATACTGGGTCTAGTTCTAGAGCATATCCATGTGGAGGCTAAGAGCTGCTGCCCATCCACCTCAGCGAGAAATATATATAACACTTGTCGTCTTACCGGTGCTAGTAGGGAAACCTGTGCAAAACTCTCTGGTTGCATAATTCAAAAGGATCCTATATATGCAAGCCTCCTAATGTTCACCTTAGCCTTTCCCCGCACTCTGGTAAAATATGAATCCATTCATTTTATTATTTTTTTCACAATGAACAAGTTCCATTTTAATAGAAGATGTTTCGGCAGATGAAGCAGGTGTCATTGACTTTTGCAAGTTGGGATGTACATCCTCTGTGTGCAACAACATAAATGCTTGTAAGACAAATTCATTACCCTTACCTAGCCTCTTACTACTTGATCATTGACAAAGGTTTTGCTTCTAATGCAAATTATTTTGGTATCAGTTGTTGGCAGTGAGGAAGTGAATGATGCTGTGGAACGTTGTAACAATACATGCTACCGTTTCTGCACCAAGGATGTCGACATTCCCACGGTTGTTGCTTAAGAATATGCATGCATGGGGATGCCACGTCGAAACCAAGGCTGTGTTGTTGTTTTCTCTTCAATAAATGGATATCACATCCAAGCCTGATCTTATTTGTATCTTTCTCTTTCTTTCTTGAAATAAGGGTGGCTGTCATGCCATCATCTAGTTATGTTGTATCCTTGGCTAATAAATTTCGTTGTCATGATTTCTGTCGTTATTTAGTTTCTATTTTTATTTTATTTTTTAAAGCAATATAGTGGTAGATGTTTTGTTGGAAAAAGATAGCTGTAGACGAAATTGGAGTAACTAGTACAAACACATGGTGAGCTAAGATAGTACATATCAAGATAGACGATGCTTTTACACAAATCATAATGAATAAACAAATTCAATCCATACGAAGACATACATAAATAGGAAATGAGCATAAGACTAAACTAATCAATTATGGTACATTGGTCCCATATGCAGATGGCTGTACCTGCTGAATCAGGACCATGGCGCATCCAAAGGCCCATGTAATCCTCGTAAGGGCTTGTTTGTGTAACACCCTAGCTCAACATTGAACCTAGAATGCTACTAAAATAATATAAAACAATGCTACTAAGACCATTTACCAAATTTTTCAGTAGAACCTCCTTTGTATAGTTAACTATACCGAGGTTTCAGCAATGAAATATAACATTAACAATAACTCAATATCCAAATTCATCCAAGCATGCAAGATAGTCTATTCCGATAAAACAGGAATAAGCATAATCCAAATTCGCTAATCTCATTATTACAAATAAGCCAAAGCATTCAACTAAAGCTATGAGTGAATCTCAATCGGTTTGGTTATTTATAGAGTATGACCTAAATTATATTCTTCCTTTAGGATGAATGGTAGTGAGTGCATTCCAACAAAACTACTCCCTCCCATGCATGCCGTTCTTGCCTGTGGTACCTAAAACACAACAAAGCAAGGATGAGTCTAATGACTCAGCAAGTATCTATAAAAGAAGCATTAAACACACAGATATGGCATCAACATGTCAAAAGCAGCATTACACTAAAAATAACTTGTAATGCGAACATGCAATGCATCTTTTAATCTTTATCTCTTTTCGCATTTTACCGGTAATGCGGGGTATACAACTGTCGATGTATACCCTTGCTTGTGCCCTCTGGCACAGGGACCAAGAGCCTATACTCTATAAGTATAGGGACCATTGCCCATCATCTTCATGATGGGGACCTCTCTCAATGCCCACATTCCACGAATGTGGGGGGACCTAGCCCGTCATTTACATGACGGGACCTCAATCAGATATACTTGGTCACCACGTGACCAAGTCTCGTGTATCTTCGGTATGCATATGTACTATGACCCTATCTTTCATACATACGAATCAACAAGTACATACCACAACTTCAGATCTTACATAGCATGTAAGGCATTAACAACATACATAGGAAAGCTTTAGCCATAAACATGCATTCACCAAATTCTATTCATATTCATCACACTATCATCCATGTATGACTAATACTAGTAAACACAAGCAATCACATCAACCAATCATAATTGTGCTACAAACAGGATACTTGCCTCAACCGTGCGGAAACGGCAGACGCGAAGAGGGCGCTGCCCCTGGGACCAATTCCCTACCTGAACATAATTATGAACCAAGCTAAGACATCCATACTGGACCCAAGACATAATTAATAGCTCAAACGAAAAAAGCCAAACTCTCAAGCGCCTTCCAAACGTCCCACTTCTAACGATCGATCTGTCCCCTCTGTGGACAGTCAACTTCTAAAAATTATAACTTTCACTACAGAGGTCCAAATAAGGTGTCCTAGGACTTTCTGGAAAGGTAATTAAATTTCCCAACTAAATCTAGTTGGGGGGCCCTTCTGAATCGGCCATCTAAAACCCCTACCATGCCAAACTAAAATACATCAATTTTCACGTTGGGTTCTCTGGACAGTACACTAAAACCACCATAACTTTTGCTAAGAGTATCCAAATCTTGCGTTCTTTAGCTTTCAGGAAAGGTATGGAAATTACCTACATTTTTTGTTATGTCGAGATCCTCTGATTTCGTCTTTAACTAATGGCATAACCCAGTTTTCTACAAACTGTCAGAAAACTGATAGATTAGCAGGACAGCGACACTAAAGAATTCATAACTCGCTGACCGTTAATCGGATTTGGGCATTCTTAGCGGCCATGGAAAGCTAAGGACATTATCCAACTATCTCTAAGAGATGGGATCCATGGAATCGGCTTCTAAAGTCATCAAAACTGCCGTTCTATCTTCTAGACAGATTGGGATCTACACAACCGGCATTGCTAAAACAGCTAATTGAACATCTAATCAACGGGAAATGAATGTTACCCTCGACGAGTAGCTGAAGATCACGAGCTCCCGCTGGTGATCCCTCTTTCTTCTCTTCTTCCCCCCTTCTCTTCCATCCTCTTTGGCCGAACACCACCCGCGGAGGCTTCTCCCTTCCTTCTTCTTGGGCGGCAGCGAAAGCTAATCATGGGAGGGTACTGTAGCACGGCATAGACTGTAGCATGGCGGCGATACTGTAGCCGTGGTACTGTAGCAACCCTAGGGTTGCCCCCTCTCCTTATGTGGCCGGCTACCCTTCCCCTTGGGTTTAAATGTTTGTGGGCAAAGCCCCTGACCAAAGTTGTCCAAATTATGCATAAACCCCCCTCTAATCTTCTGTTAAAACCACTTTTCTGATTGGTCCCTCTCTCTAATTTATTTCTTGTTAATTAATTTAATTTGGAGTATTACATTCTACCCTCCTTAAACAGAATTCGACCCCAGATTTTAACCACGCTTAACGCCAATGAACAATCTCAGCTAATAAACTTACTAACATTACCACGCACCTGCCGTGAATAATTCCAGATACTGCTCGTGCATGCGAGACTCTATTTCCCGGGTCATTTCCTCTCAGACTTATGGGACCACCGCACCTTGATGCACTGACGTGTTACGCCTTATTACTCATCCCAACCTTTCACGAGTCACTCAATGGACATGACTTGAAGGCACGAACTTACTCGTGGGTCAATGGCCTTAACGAAACTTCACACTCCAGATTTCTCCAGTACTCCCTCGACGCTAGGTCAGCAAAATGAACTGTGCCCCACGCCAGGACTCAAGATGGTCCTAGTGATACGCTATCCCCCAATTCTCCGCAACTTCCAGAAACAACCAATGTACCTTGGGCCAACATTCCCTTTGGTACCAAACCACACAACCTGCACAAAACACACAGAACTCTTGTTCCTTATATCACTCGATCTCTTCACTTTAACAATGAGCACCTCTTTTAACCAGGGACACACAACAGAACCCTTTTGAAACAAATTCTTTCAAAAATAGAACCCAACTGAAAATAAGGGATTCTCATCGCATACACGCATTACCAACTCCCCACCAAAAGGGTTAAATCCAAAACCAAAAGATTCATCATGAAACTCTTCCACTTTCCAAGTGGGCGGTTTGCCAATGAACATCACATAAGCCAAAAGCGAAATCACTCGAGTGCCCAAAACACCATCTCCTTTCCTTTTCTTAACTGAAAAGAATCACGCATAACAAGAAGAACCAACTCAATTTGTAACTGGCATCTGTCATAGAGGCAAGGCTCAAACAAAAAAAACCAGGAGAACATTTCAATATCCGATAATACAACCTTTTCCTCAAACTTTCTTTTAAGAATTCAACTTTCTCTTAAACCATGAGATTCCAAATCATCGCATAACACACTAATTCATTTCTTTTAATTTGGCAATCTCAAAGCTATGCTTAAACTAAACACAAAATCCACACTTATGAAGAGAGACTCTTCCAATCCACAATAACATACTTTGATCAACTTCTCTACCAAAGGAATTATTTTGACAAATAATTCCCAACACTCCTCAATATAGATTTCATCCACAATCACATCACCTCAATCTTTATGGATAATCAACTTGAACTTCACCACATTCACACTCATCTACTTTACCCAAAGTATTCTATCAAAGATCAACACACTATTCAAATTCGCTTCTGTTCACCCACCTCTACATATAATATTGGGTTTGCAAGGTCCTAGCATAAAATGCAAAGGCCCAAATTCAACCTCCAAGTCTCCTACCATGAATTTCTGGTTTAGTTGATAGGAAATCCTCACATTCATTTACTAAAAATTCGCACAGCTCGACAATAACCTCAGTCATTAGTATCAACTTTCCTCACTAATCAAGTAACCGCCCCAAGGCGATTTATTTCACCAATCTTAGACCTTCTCTAATCCACACCAATCCAATCCAACTACACAACTGCAATATACCTCTTCGCAATACCCTAACTGATTGACTAAGATTCAAACATACTCAATCATTAACGTTAATAAATAATTATATTCTTGACCAAGTTATCATTTGAGATAATTTAACCCCCATGGAAAGCTAAGGACATTACCCAACTATTTCTAAGAGATGGGATCCACGGAATCAGCTTCTAAAGCCATCAAAACCGTCGTTCTATCTTCTGGACAGATTGAGATCTACACAACCGGCATTGCTAAAACAGCTAATTGAACATCTAATCAACGGAAACGAATGTTACCTCGACGAGCAGTGAAGATCACGAGCTCCCACCGGTGATCCCTCTTCCTTCTCTTCTTCCCCTTCTCTTCCTTCCTCTTTGGCGAACACCACCATGAGGCTTCTCCTTCCTTCTTCTTGGCCGGCAATGAAAGCTAATCGTGGGAGGGCATCAGAGCATGGCGTAAGCCTTGTAGCATGGTGGTGGTATCTGTAGCAACCCTAGGGTTGCCCCTCTCCTTCTTATGTGGCCGTGCCCTTCCCCTTGTTTAAATGTTGTAAAAAGCCCTGACCTAGGTTGTCCAAATTATGCATAAACCCCCTCTAATCTTCTGTTAAAACCACTTTTCTGATTGGTCCCTCTCTCTAATTTATTTCTTCTCAATTAATTTAATTTGGAGTATTACAGTTTGGATACATTACCATCCGATTCAATCCCTTCGGATTGACTCAAAATTTGAACTAAAATCCCTTCCAATCTGAAGAGATTGGTTCTAATCTCTTCCTATCCAAACAAGCCCTAAAGCGGTCGGGTGATTCCAAGCCTTGTCGCTCATGCCCATGCTTTCCTGTTTGAACTGAACACGTTAATTAGGATAATTTAATTTATTTATTTCCATTGAGGCTATGTCAATTCTTTTCGCTTAGGCCGAATCGGCTATTTAATCACATTTCGAGACCATTAAGAAAAAAACTATTTGCTCTTGATTGTTGGGTTTATGCTACGTCCTATTTTTAGAAATATGGTGTTGTAACACTCCGACTCAATACTGAGCCCATAATATCACATTAATTATTCTAACTACTAATTTAAACCTTAATTGACAATAATTCCAGCAAGTATGCATCGAATAAAAACACAAGAGCATCAATTAAAGCAAAATAAATGTTTAAGGACATGAGTGAATCCACTGTTGGGGCTATTTGGGGCTCAAGCCCCAACTCCAACTGTGGGACCCTGGGACCCCTCTTAGCACCCGAAAAACGCTTGGGAAACAACAAAGACCAATGCAATAAAAACTTCTAACACGCCATTTATGGTAAGAGAGCACATACAGAAGAACAAAACAAATTCACCCACTTACGATCGTGTGTGGACTCCCAGTAACAATGATCAATAATACGATGTGCCGTTTACAGTAACATAGCCCTATCGGACAGTAAAATATCGTACATAGTTGTAGTATCCTTTTGACCGGCACAGTAATAAAACAATGCGGATGAGGTAAATCCAGAAGCACACCATGTTGTTATTGCTGAGTGCAACGTGAGGGTTTTACCGTTGGTTCCGAGGGAATTGTTTTTACTGCCGGTAGCCCGCTCACGCACCATTATACTGCCAATCGCAACGCGCAACGTGCTTTGTGGTGCAGCGTGTGGGTGCTTTGACGAGGTGCGCCAGTAAACTATAACGTGACTGTCAAAAGTAATTGCGATATCAATTTTACTACTACAAGTATCGCCATGTTTATATTTTTCTACAATTGTTTGATACGCGCACGGGCTGGATGTGCCAGTAAAATACAAGAATGAAGTCCAATGAATCTTTTTGTAATAGAGCAGTAAAGTCATGTGGAGGTTGTAGTGAATCTCTTTTGGCCATACAGTAAATCTCTTTTTACTAAACGCACAAAGATATTTTTATTTGCGAGACTTATATCATTATGTTACTCTCGTCATCACCAAGCAAAAGTTATAGTTCAACTAACAAATGAAACATTCATGTACTAACAAAGAACCAATTTTTTTCGCTAGTAGGTTGTCTACATGTCTGTACTAGTTGGCTAAGATGGCAGTAAAGTCATTTGGAGGTTGTAGTAAATATCTTTTAGCGACGCAGAAAAACTCTTTTAGTAAATGCATAGAGTTTTTATTTGTGAGACTTATATCATTCTACCAGTCTCGTCATTAGCAGGATAGCGGTGAAAATCTTTCGTGAATCGGAATTTACAATCAAAATTTATTGTTAAAACAAATAAAGAAACATTCATGTACTAAAAGGAACCAATTTTTTTGGTAGTTAATTGTCTACGTGTCCGTACTAGTTGGCTAAGATAGTAGTAAAGTTATGTGGACATTGCAGTAAATCTCTTTTATCGATGCAGTAAATCTCTTTTACTACATGTGGTTGTGCGCACATAGAAGGTTTTAATTTACGAGACTTATATCATTCTATTGCACTCGTCGTCACCAATATACTGGTGAAAACTGTTCATGAATCAAAGCTTTCAATCAAAAGTTATTGCTAAAAAAAAAGAAAAAATCATGTACTAAAAATGAACCGATTTTTGCTAGTTGGTTGTCTATGTGTCTGTACTAGTAGGCTAAGATGACAATAAGTCATCTAGATGTTGCAGTAAATCACTTTTAGCGATGTACGTGCCGCCATGTGCATGAATTAATATAATCTTGTGCATGGCTGGAGCACCAGCTTCAAGTCGATGGGAGTGTCTCGTACGCATGCAGGACACAACGTGGATCTCAATGGCATCATCATGTTCCCAATGCCCAACAATGAACAATGACAAGCCATGGCCAAATGCAGGCTGAACATGTGATATGTACTGAAACAACTTCCATCATGATTCGACTTTACTCCCTTCAATTAATTTCAAATTTCCCTCCGCTCGTGCTCAAGCGTACGTGCTATGAACTGACACATGCAATGCATAAGTGAAGACATGGGGTGATTCTATGGGCTGATTCGATCCGACATCTCCATCAGAATAAAAAAGATGAGGATATATAATAGTCTGAACATTGGTCTGTTGCACGTTTGTAATATTTAATTTTTTTAGGGTATATGCAGTTCCAATATATATCAGCTCCATGAATCTACATAACTCTTTGTAACATTTTTTTTTTAATATGAATTTTTCAGTTAAAAATAAGATTCAGACTTTTATTTCGGGGATTTTATAATTTTGAATGTAGACTTTGCATCTAATATGACTAACTAAATTCATGATTCGTCCAAACTCAAACTCTTTTGTTTCGAGAAAAATATACAGACAGGAATAGACAGATTAAATATACCATCTACTTGAACTACATGCAATATTTTTGTTGTGATTTTTTATACGTGGGGGAGTGGTGTAGTCCAGAGTTTTGTTACTTTGGTTCCATTGCATGCGCATAAACCTTCTGAAAGAAGCCAAAAACTTAAGTGCAGTTAAACAGATCGAGTATTGGATGCGACCTCACCAAGTTGCATGCATGCACCGTACGTGCCGCCATGTGCATGAATTAATATAATCTTGGAGCACCATATATGAAGTTTGTCTCCTTGTTTACCATATTTCATTCTTGTATTTTACTGGGAAGTCCATGAGAGTGCATGTCTCGTACGCATGTAGGACACAATGGCATCATATATGAAGTTTGTCTCCTTGTTGAGTTGTCGTGTGTTTTTCCTTCGGTATGTTCTACACAACCACACGTATCGCATGTTCTTCATGATATATAGAACTCAGCCACGTTACACACCTGGACGGCCATCAAAACTATTGTGGCATGCACGTACGTGAGTGCCTTTTTTTTAGATGACCGTGTTTTCTTTGTAGGTGGATCCGGTGTAGAGTGGGTAGGACGTGATACGGATCTGTATAAGCAAATATGATTGAACATAATGTTGAACGAAATAAAGAAGTAAATTTGCGAAATCTTTGACATAACCTAAGAATCTTCTTTTATGGAACCGTGTTTATATTTTTTTTACAATTATTTCATACGCGCACGGGCTGGATGTCCCAGTAAAATACAAGAATGAAATATGGTAAATCTTTTTTCTAATAGAGCATTAAAGTTATGTGGAGGTTGTAGTAAATCTCATTGAGTGATGCAGTAAATCTCTCTTAGTAAACACACAGAGGTGTTTTTATTTGCAAGACTTATATCATTTTGTTACACTCGTCGTGACCAAGCTACTGGTGAAAATTGTTCATGAATCAGAGCTTCCAATCAAAAGTTATAGCTAAAACAAGAAAAGAAGCATTCTCGTAATAACAAGGAACCGAGTTTTTTTCTAGTAGGTTGCCTACATGTCTATGCTAGTTGGGTAAGATAGCAGTAAAGTTATTTGGAGGTTGCAGTAAATATCTTTCGGTGATACAGTAAATCTCTTTTAGTAAATGCACAGAGAGTTTTTATTTACGAGACTTATACCATTCGACCACTCTCATCATTACCAACATATATGTGAAAATCATTCGTGAATCTGAGCTTCCAATCAAAAGCTATTGCAAAAACAAGAAAGGAAACATTCATGTACTAAAAGGAACTGATTTTTTTGCTAGTTAATTGTCTACGTGTCTGTACTAGTTGGCTAAGATGACAGTAAAGTTATGTGGAGGTTGCAGTAAATCTCTTTTAGTAAACGCAAAGAGATATTTTTTTTATTTGCGAGACTTATATCGTTCTGTTGCACTCGTCATCACCAAGATACCGGTGAAAACTGTTCGTGAATCGAAGCTTTCAACAAAAAGTTATTGCTAAAATAAGAAACAAACGTTCATGTACTAAAAAAGAACCGATTTTTGCTAGTTGGTTGTCTACGTGTATGTACTATTTGGCTAAGATGGCAGTAAAGTCATGTAGAGGTTGCAATAAGTCACTTTTAGTGATGTAGTAAATCGCTTTTAGTAAATGCACAGAGTGGTTTTTATTTGCGAGACATATCATTCCGGTAATCTCGTTGTCACCAAGCTACCGGTGAAAACCATCCATCAATCGGAGCTTCGAATAAAAAGTTATGGATAAAACAAGAAAAGAAATATTCATGGCTAACAAGGAACCAATTGTTGCTAGTTGGTTGTCTACATGTGTGTACTAGTTGACTAAGATGGGAGTAAAGTCATGTAGAGGTTGCAGTAAATCTGTTTTAGTGATGCAATAAATCTTTTTTAGTATATGCATAGAGAGGTTTTCTTTTGCATGACTTATATCATTCTGTTAATCTCGTCGTCACCAAGCTACCGGTGAAAATTGTTCATGAATCGAAGCTTCCAATCAAAAGTTCTAGCTAAAACAAGAAAATAAACTTTGATGTACTAGCAAGGAACGGATTTTTCCTACTTGGTTGTGAACATGCGTGTACTAGTTGGCTAAGATGGTAGTAAAGTCATATACAGGTTGTAGTAAATTTCTTGTAGTGATACTGTGAATTGTTTTTCATAAAGGCACAGAGAAGTTTTATTTTGTGAGATTTATATCAATCTGTTACTATCATTGTCACCAAAGCCACCCGTGAAAACTGTTCGTGAATCGGAGATTCCTATCAAAAGTTACTGCTAGAACAAGAAAAGAAACATTTCAGTACTAACATGGAACCATTTTTATTAATTGGCCGTAAAAAAACACATACGTGGGTGTATCATCGATCTGTATCCAGTGTCCCCATCTCGCTCGGAGAAACAGCGGGCGGTGGCGTCAGGACAGAGGTGTGGAGCGGAGGATCCTAGTTGTCGGGGCGGGGGTTTACTACTAGAGGTACAGTGTTTATTGTCAGTGCAGCTGTCTGCATCGAGGAACTCGGCGTGTCCACTGTCCCGCTGGCCATGGAAATAAATGATAGGGGGAATCTACATGTGCTGGAGGCAGATCTGGCCGCCACGAGCGACGGTGACCAGGTACTGCCGATCGGGCTACGTACCCTCGGGACCGCATGGGGGACGGCCTGTAGTCATTCTCCCGACGAATTCGTCGGAAGGGGACGGCGAGCGGTGGAGCGATGTTGATCGGGGTACTCAGATGGGAGGACAATTACGCTTATCGATTTTGTGTCTTATTTTACGGTCAGTTTCGTGGGGAGCGCGTTTGGTGGGAGACAAGGGATCGTACGCTTTTTATTTTGGCGACGCGGGAGGACGTGGTCTCTTTTTTTCCGCGCCGATATGATTGCGCGAACATAGAGGGAAGTTTTTGATATGCTGTAAACGACATATTACTGTAAAGTAAAAACGTAGTAACACAAGCAGTTATTATAAACATACAACTGATAGCAATAATTTGGGACATTTATAGTTAAACCACATTGCAAAAATGGTGTAATATGTCCTACACAGCAATAAAAGGGCGGGAGGATAAAAATGCAGGGGGGAGTCGGCAATAAAAATTAGGTCGGATATACGGGGAGAGGGGAAATGCGTCCACATGTGCTTTGGGGACTTTTTTTACTGCCGGTACGAGTGTTGCTAGGACAAATTTTACTATCGAGCACCGTGCAAAGCATTCATTTTAATATGATTTTCGGGGGAACTGTTTTTTGTTGCCGATAGGGGCACTCCCTCGCAAATTTACTGACGGTCACAACGCGTAGCGTTATTGTTTTACTCCCGGTTCCGTGGGTGTCACACATGGGGGGTCACGCAGGGGTCGCAAGGGAGGTGGAGCGTGGGCTAGCGTGTCACGTGTAGCACGGCCCAGGTTACAGCCCACACACAGAACAACTATTCTATGCTCAGGCGCTGAATAGCGCTACCGTGTATATATATATATATGTGTGTGTTTGTGTGTGTGTGTATCTATATATGTGTATATACACACATATATATACACGTATATATACATACACTAGTAGGATGCCCGTGCGTTGCAACGGAACCTCAAAACTTATAGAAATAATATTTTCCTTTAACACATAAAGCGAATTAAGCAAGTAAAAGATGGTGATACATACAGGCATCACATTAGTGCAACACGATAGAATATAAACTTTGTACGACAATTCTATAAATGAATGGTAGCAAACAATATTTTCCTATAGTTTATTTCAATACATAAATACTTGAATTTGGAAGACATAATATATGAGTAGATGGTAAGAAGGATCATCTGTGACTCAAGCTCATACGGATTTGGCACATTCTTCTCTTCCCAGTCCTTTCCACGAGGTCGAGAAGTTAACCCCCATCTAGGGCGATCAAAGGCCAGCACGGTGCATCCCACTTGTTGAACAAGCAAATTAGTAACATGTCTCCACGAGAATACTCCCCCTCCAAACCCATGCACCAAAACAATGGCAAATTTCCCCTGCTCTCCAGCCTGAAGGTGAAAGCCCATAGGTTTCAAACATATATCAGCATTGTCATCATGAAGACTCAGAAGGGTGATGTCATCCAACAAAGTTGTAGAGGTCACTGGTTCTATCAACAACGGTGCATATAGCGAAGTTTGATGATATTGATGACTAAAGCTCCTATTGAAAAGATGACAGGTATTAGAGGAAGCTGATGGTGAACTCTTTTGTCTCTGTCCTCTAGGAGAAATGCTTGATGACATTACATCATGGTGCAGTTATGCACAGCCGGGCAATTAGCTCCCCTAAGCCACTCAAGGTTCCTTGGGTCGACAATCAGATCATCTGCATGTTGAATAAAAACAAAGTTCAGTCTTCATGGAGCAATGCAAAAATAACTAATAATAGTAAGAGTGCTAAAATTAGGTACGTAACGGGTAACGAAAGAAGTTGTTGTGTTGTCATAAAACTTCAAGTTGCTTATTTTCCTTCAGAACCTAAATAAGGAGACCTACAGCCTGAGCTCCAACAAACAAGTGATCATGTTGCTTACTTTGTTGTATGGTAGCTGATCAACAGGCTGCACTAATCAACAGGCTGCACTAAACAAAACATTACGACTAATATGTTAGTAAGTTTTGCTTGTATCTGCATTTGTAGGGAATAAAGTATACCTGTCGTCGCCCACGGTGTTGAAAAGCATAGCAAGAACGTGCTATTACATAACATGGAAGAAAGAATCCTGCGAACTGAAGAGTTGCCTGAAATGAAGGAAAGATTTAGTTTCTTGTATGCATAGTGCCAGATGAAGAAAAACAGATTTCGGTTCTGCAAATCCTAAACAGCCCAAGCAACAAAAAACAAAATAGAGCAAAATGTTGAAAAAACAGTTTTGCCAAATTAAGCTCTAGTACTTCGGACTTCCAACAAAAGCATAAGTAAATTCTGAACGGAGAAAATCCTTGCTAATAACACAGTATAGAAACAAATACACCTCGAGTATCTGTTATCCCTTGCACCACTAGCTAATGTACATTTTTTTAGCAATTAATTACTTTCAGCATTTGAACACTTGAACAGAAGGCAGAACAAGTAGATAGCATAATATTAAGATAGTCTTGCAAAAAAAAATCATAACATTGAGATAACAAAATAGGTCTGGTTGAACTCACACTGAACAACACTATTGCATCTTGTAGCATGCTAACATCTCTCACGATCACAATTACATGACGCACAAGCAAAAGGAACACCAACTGCAGAAAAATCATCATCAGCTCTCCACCCTCCAGCACTAATAAAATAGGTTTACTAAGAAGAGGTATCTTTAACATACAATTAAAGCAATAGTTCAGCAGCATGTGACGCCACTCGAATTTGAGGATACACAATCCTCAAATTCAGCAGCAGCTACTGCTACTCTACAATGGCAATCGCTAGAAAACGTAAATCATGGGGATCAATTTGTCCAACCCAGCTTTGCCTGGTTATAAACAAACAGTCGGCTCTTCAGAATTTCTGCTTTAGAAAGTTCAAAGGATACTCAGAAACCGGAGTATCAACATCTGCATTGCTATGGAAAAATTGGGGGAAAACAACGGTGTTGCTTTGATTGCAAACAGATAGGGTATGGATCGCATTCTTCAATCCACAGAATATAGATGATTTCCACAATTTCATCAAAGGATGATGGCTTGTACCAGTAAGTACCTAAGATCCATGTACATTTCATCTGAACAACATTTGGTTGGAGGGAGGGCATAGTTTGGGAAGTAAACCTGTAGTCACAAAAGAAACAAAAACCAAATATGAAAGACTCCATTAGCAAGAACGGAATACAGTAAAATCAGAAACATTTTTTTCTTCTGCAATGCAGTTGGTCTGAAATTGAATTGCTCATAAACCAACTACATCTACCTACATCAAGTACCTAGTTTTTTAACAACCCCAAAAGTTTTAAGTAGCATGTCATCTCCTAGAAATGGAAATGAAATGCAACATTACTCTATGGTGGTAGACCGGTAGTCTTGTATGTAAGAACGTAAACACCCACCAGTTGCAGATTTCATGTAATGTTCCCTTCTTATTGCACCATCTCTCGTATGCATTTCGTGGGCTTAACTACATCCAACCAAGACCAGGTTGATCAACATACCATTTGCATTTTCTTCAGCAGATATTCCCAAGTCACTTGTAAAACAACCTGAAAGGAAAACAAACAATTATTTAACAACCAAAAGAGGAAGGAATAATTGAGAATCCATTCGATTATGGCGGCACTATTTTGGACAAAGCAAACTGGCAGGGCATATATTTTCAAAGTTTCAGTGCAAAGGGGATGGCCGAAGGAGCAGATGAAGCAACAGAACACGCTTGACTACTTAAAGGCTGTAATTAAAAAACAATTGACAATCACTTATAGAACTTTCCCTACTTCTAATTACTTTAACATCTAGTCTAGAGCCTAAAAGAGATGTTCACGATAGATAAACGTTAAAAAAAAAGCAAAACACGGTAACAATAACAGCTTTCCAATGAACCATGAAGTAACAGCTTTCCAACTCTCACTCTGTTGTCCAGTAAGTACTTTTAACATCTTGCTTATTGCTTAGATTGCACAAATTAATTGTGTGAGTTGTGTTATATTCTCTTAAAGAAGCCTCAACCAAATTATGAAACCTAATAAAGATTCATTTCATCAAAAGGGCAATAAAAACACAAGTATTCTAATTGCACAATGTTTGAGACTTCCTTTGTATTCTAATTGCACAATGTTTGCGACTTCCTTTTGTTATACGATACTTACTTAAGGTATGGAAGAGTCATTATCTTCATCAAGGAAGGATTTCTTGAGACAAAGTTCTCCCACTCCGCTTTGTCTATCTTCCCATCTTGATTCACATCAGCATCTGAAAATGTCTGTCAACATCAACCGCATAGTCCTCATCAGTCCCCATAATATCTGAACTCTTTTGTAAGTTTGGAATTTAAGAGTTATTCAAAACTTGAGTAATAGCTAGATTTTGATATCAAATGTCCAAACCTTGTCCAGGATTGTCTCAACGGTTTCATTTGATAATCTCATTTCTGATTCACTCAGAAGAGCAATAAGCATCTGCTTGACCTGTACAACACCACAGTAGAAATGACATCATCAATGAAGGAATGGGTCCTCAAGCTAACAAGTATTAATTTATGTAACTTCAGAAGGGCAAGGAAAAAAATAGTATGAATTACTTGGTATACGTCTTATTTCCTTTCAAAGTTTTACTATATTTGAACTGAATAATAATTTGGAACTTCCGAAGAAGAGCGAAAATACATATTAAATGTCATAGTCCAGAAATACAAGAAACTTACATGCTACCAACGTATCAAAACATTACCTTTTTTCATAATTGTGCTAATTTCGAGTAGAAATTCAAGTTTGCAGAAGATGTGGCAAATCATAAAGCAAACAGGAGTTAAAAAATCACCTCTTTTTGTCTATAAACCCTGTGATGTCCATATCATATGGCTTGAAGGAAACTGGCAAGCAATGTAAACTTTCATAAAGCAGAAATATGGCATCAAAATGGCCAAAATGAAACAGTAGGACAATAACTTACAATCAATTTTCTCTTCCATTGGAATGCTTGGGTGAAATACATTTAGAGCTCGAACGAAGTCACCGAAGTCAATGACCCCCCTTTTCTTGACATCGAAAAGGTCAAATATCTGCAAGGTTCTTTTAATGTAAATTCCAAGAGTCCATAGGTGAAAGCATGCCGACGTTAATATAACAAGTATCGTGAGCATATTAAAATGCGATCAATGGCAGGGCAAAGAATACCCGATTAGCAAAAGGTTGTCCTTCTTGCTTTTAAACAATGCAAGTGGAATTCTTCCCGCATATTAGAAATTCAAAAGTGATTTAATATTGTTGGCAAAATTCGACATCGACGGCATCTACTTTCAACGAATCAATCCCAAAAGACATCAAGATGACCAAGGATCCGTTTTTCTCCAAAAGAATAATGAAAGAATTATTCTTATTCTCAGTAAAACAAGATAAAATAAACCTAGAATTTTACTTGCATGATTTATTTTATGGCACAGTGAGAACAAACCAGTTGAATTAAATAGTGATGATATTTGAATGCATTAGGTCTGTAAAATATGATCTCATCAGATCTTGTCCAAAAGGACAATCTTGTATGATGAGGATGAGGCAAAGCTGCACAAGGTTGTATGATGGTCAAACATGACAACTAATGCCTTTTTGAAACACATCATGGAGACTAAATCAGAACAAAACAGATTGCCCTCTTCAAATGGAAAAATCCTAATCAGATCACAGACATGCCACTGGCTTACATAAGTTACGAGGCGTGCACTATAACCAAGAAAGACATCTTGCGTAAAAACAGGTGTTAGAAAATGACTATAATGATGAGCCGCCAAATTTAGGCTAAAAGATGAGTATAAGTAGAGTGTGAACGTTTCTAGTTTATTTGCAACACTGTAAAAACAACTAAAATGTGCTAAGAAGGAGCTACGTGAGCGCAATTATTTGGGTTTTTTTAATACGGTAGGCATGGCGGGATGTTAAGAGTGAAAGATGGGCGACGGGCATTGACCTTGTTGATGAGGCCATCATCGATGATGTAACCACCGATGCTCTTGAACAACTCAAATAGTGCTTCGACTTCACCGATCTCGTCGCAAGTAAAGAAAAGAAGATAAACACATGTGTTTGTGTTGGGAAGAGGCAATGAGGTGGTAGGGCTTGATCATTCCCTTGAGTATGATAGGTAAACATGCAATGCAATGCAATGGACTATATCATACTTATGAGATTAAGGTTCCAGAATAAGTTGCAAGTTCTAACTTACCTCAAAAAGAAAGAAAGAAAGAAAGAAAGAAAGTTGCAAGCATGGCATGATATGATGATAAGGAGGTATTACGTTACTTACAGGTGGTCTGCGAGGCGAGCTGGATGGGGTCCTCGTAGCCTGGGTACTGCCGCTTGGACGTGGAGTGGAAGCACCACATGGGGATGGGGATCACCAATCGAATTTGAATCCCCCGATACAGCTAGAAATCAGATGCTAATGCTCAAATCCAATCCAATATCCAAGCCCGCCATTGATTCGCAGGTCAAAATTAATCGGAGGAAGCAAAAGGGGAAAGAGGAGGAGAGCCGAGGCTAACCCTAGCTTGTGGCCACGGAGAGAGAGGAGGCAAAGGAAGGCCGCGACCATGGGCAGGATGGGTCGATCCCGCCGCCGCCGAGGGTTTCAATCGAGCGGTGATCGCGGCCTAGAAGCCACCTCCTTCCCATGATCCGTAGCAGCCCAGGACTTCGCTCCGCTCTGGTGGTCCGTTGATTCGAAGTGCACCGGGGAGAGGGAGCAGATTGATCGGGCGGTGGCGGCGTGGGGCAGGGCCTCGTTGACTCCTTCCTCCTCCTCCTCCTCGTCGGAGGATTCATGGAGGAGCCGCTGGTCTCGGCGAAGGTGACGGTGGGCTGGTGGGGCTTGGGTGCATCCGGTCACGGAGGAGGACAGCGAGGATCTCGAGGTGTGGGAGCAAAGGCCGAGGGACGAGGGGTCGCGGCGGTGAGGGTGGCGCGGACGCGGATGGGAAGGAGGGGCATGAGGCGAGGGGTCGTGGCGGCGGGCGAGGGTCGAGAGGCGGGGCGAGGGAGGAGGAGGCGCGACGGCGCGCGCTGGGTCGGGAGGCGGCGAGGGCGAGGGAGGCGCGGCACGGGAGGAGCGGCGGTTTGGCATGGCGGTGGGACAATTGGGGCGACAGGAGGAGCGGCAGTTTTGCGTGGGGCGAGGGCGATGGCGAATCAGGGGCAAGGGCGTTGTGCTATTTTTTTTGTGCGGTTTTTTTTGGGAGCGTGTATGGTAGGACGATTTGGTAGGGTGGGATGATGGGAGTAAACTCCAAATTATAGTAATTAAGATATATATAGATACATATACATATACATATACATATATATATATATATACATACATACATAGATATATATATATATATATACATATTTACATAGTTACATACATACATACATATATAGATATATATATATATATATATATATATATATACACACACACACACACTAGTAGGATGCCCGTGCGTTGCAACGGAACCCCAAAACTTACAGAAATAAAGTTTTCCTTTAACACATAAAGCAAATCAAGCAATTAAAAGATGATCTTACATACGGGCATCACATTAGTGCAACACGAGAGAACAAGAACTCTGTGCGACAATTCCAGAAATGAACGGTAGAAACAATATTTTCCCATAATTTACTTCAATACATAAATAACTGACATACCATCATGTAAATTAAGTACAAACCAACAGATAAAGTACACATCATGCATTAAACAAAAATAGAAATGAAAATGTAAAAATGAAGTTCATGCAGCAGCCTTCTGGAAGACGCGTCCTCATCTCTAGCTTGTCATGTAAAGAGAATGGAAGCACATTCTACAAAATGATGAACAAAAGTTAAACATCATAAATATATTGTATATTATATGTAAAGAGATGTCAAAAGATTGAGTGACTTACTTACGTTATCAATGTACAAACATTCTAGCAAGTGTATCATTCCTTACGTCAACAGCATTCATGACAAAGTTCCTTACATATCTATTGTGCAGCACTACTTGTCGCAGTAATGTTTAAAGAGATTACTGATTAAATTATCATGAAAGAAAGAAGTCCATACATTATTTACATGGTTGTTTACCTTCGAGCTCTTATGCACTAGCAACTTGAGGTCCAAAGAAGAAATTGGTACATCCCATTATCATCAAGCAACCTTTTCAACATTATAGTGTATAGGATTAGTATGTTATAACAATTTGTTGAGTATCAAGAATAAGTTCAAAATAGCTCTATACATACCATAATGACTATTCTTCTTTAGCATTGTCACGGCCAAAACATGGTGGTCTTCACTCGCAAGTCTCCACCGTGTTAGATACCGCACAATTAGCGCATCCCAAACACGCGCGAATAGTAAGTTTTGGCTAATTCACATAAAACAGACTCAATAAAAGATATGCAATATAATATATTCTCTTTCAAGAAAGTAGAAGCATTATTATGCTACTCGTACCTGTCATCCATGATGCATAATTCTCTCATCGGTATACGACGTGGGAAGCTGTTGATGTGTTGAATCGGGCCGACGTGTACAACCAAACCGACCACATCTTGCCAAAGTTGCATCAAGTATTATTGTGAGAAGTAACAATACAAAAACTCTATTATACGAGAAGATACAATGTGAAAACAGAGATCTTACCAACAATTGAATTATTTGGTTTCTGATTAACCTCTTCAAAATGCGTGAAGTAGGTAGGAAGATCAGAAAACGGAATAAAATTGCTCAACTGTCGAACAGTAGTTTGGTACGTAAACATTAACTCAAGCTCCTTCCCAAGGAAGCGGAATTCATTGGGATTTGGTTTAACATTTATGACACGGGCCTCATAGCAATTTCCCTCTGCAAGTAGTCTATCAAATCTGTCCACTTGTCAACCGAAGCAAAAGGCTTCCATTTTCATGCCCTAATGGAAATGCGGAAAGCATATGGTCAATGTATGAAATGACCTTGGCGGAAAAATATTAATAACATGTGTGGCTAATAAATTTTAAAGTAATTATCGGTACATACATTCTGATCAGCAACAATAAACTGAAGCATAGGTCCGGACATGACCTCTCGCATAGGGAATTTGTGCACTACGTGCACACGGAAGGACCACGTAAAATGCACGCTGTCTACACCCAACTCATGAAAGTGGGTGTATCTACAAAAGAGAAATCATCAACCATATTATTTTATATCCATGTGAAATGTACATTTATTGCATGCAAACACACAAAAATATTAACTGAAACAATAAAGGAAACATGCATAAAGGTGCATTTGGAAAAACTTACCTAGGCTGGGATGGAGTGGGGGCATCAAATGGAGCACAGACTCTAGGAGTGGAAATGTTCCTAACCGACATGATGCTGACATGGCACATCAAACAATTTGTCAGAAAGAAATCTAATATGAGCAAATTCTGTTTTGCAACTTCTGTGCTAAAAACATTCGAACGAGACATATATCTTGACAAGGATGCCAATAGCAAACAACAAAGGATCACATAGAAAATATTTTTATACTTAGACGGTTGTAAGTAAAACAAATCGAATACAAAACTCTGCATTACAATAGTTTGCATGGTTTCTCTTCCAACATGCATACAAACCAAATAAATTCAAGAGAGTACATAAGTCATCTATGACGTAAGAACATCTTTATAGACGATATTCTTGGTGGCTGTTCTGGCAGATACAAAAGTCATATCCTTTTCCCGTGAAGCAAGTATTCTGATATTGCTTCTAGCAGTAGCTCGTGAAAGCGCGACATAGAGTTGTCCATGTGAGAAAACAGGATCTGGGAGGTACACACCAACATTCGGGATAGTTTGGCCTTGCGCCTTATTAATCATCATAGCAAAACTTAGCTTTGATTAGGCGCTTTCTCTTGAACTTGAAGGGGAACATTTCATCATCAGATGGGCATAAAGGTATCTGGGGTAGGAAAACCCTCTTCCCAGCATGTTGTCTGAGCGCTATTTCGGCATCAATAGTGTTCTTTTGAAAGCCTCGGACTACCAATCTCGTCCCGTTACACAATCCATTTACTGGATCCAGGTTCCGTAGCAATATAATAGGACAGTTAACCTTTAGCTTGACCACATGCGGAGTCAAACCATTAGGTGTGAGAGAATTCAAGAATTCGGAGGGGTAGTAGTTATGACGATCGTCCTCCGCACGATCAAAACTGTGATAGATTATCTCCTCCCCTGGAAATTGATTGATCAGCTTCATGTTTATCGTATCAACATACTCATTACGCGTTGCTAGAATAGCTCGAGAAGTAATGTAGTCCAGATCGGAGATATTTGTTTCAGACATTGGGAAGACATTCTCTATAAGGTTGTTTATGTCAGACTCCTCGCCAGTGTATGGAACACATATCTCATCTGGAAGCTGCACATAATCATCTTCTACGGTTTCTTCAGTGCCATTACCGATTCTCAGAAGGTAATTAGCAAACAACGGATCGTTTTGAGCCCTCATGTTATGAACAAGCCTTAGCTGTCTCATGCTCTCCCAAAGGTAAGACTTGCGGAGCGTAGCATCAGTTATCTGTGCCCTTGTCCCCTTCCAAACAACAGGTAGCACCTACCTGAAGTCACCCCCAAACACGACCGTCTTCCCCCCAAAAGGCAAGTCATGCCGACCTGTAATGTCCCTCATACTATTGTCAAGGGCCTCGACCGCTTGCCTCTTTGTCATGGAGGCTTCATCCCATATTATTAGGGATGCCCTCCGAAGAAGCTTAGATGTACCACTTTGCTTGGTGAAGTTGCATGTTGCACCATTTTCAATGTTTAGGGGTATCTTGAACCTCGAGTGCGCAGTCCTACCACCAGGCATAATGGAGGCTGGGACGCCCGACGTCGCAGTTGCCACAGCTATCTTTCCCTCACCTTGAACCTTTACAAGCAACACTTTGTATAGGAATGTCTTTCCCGTGCCTCCTGGGCCATCAACAAAGAATACGCCCCCGTCATCGCTGTCAATCGTGGCTAGTATCTCGTCATATGCGTACCTTTGCTTAGGGTTGAGAGACGATGCTAGAGATGTGTGGTCTTGGTCTAACTCAATCGTCGACTCCTCGATGATCTCCCTAGCCTCACCACCGGTATAGTCGTGGGTCTCATCGATCCTGGGAAGACGGAACAATGTTATATCCTTCCCCATCGATTGGAGCATATCTCTTATATCCAATAGTACCATTTGCTCGACTACACGCGGGCACCCTTGGGAGTGATGAAAGTCATCTGACATTGCTTCCAGGTGCCTATCCCAGAGGCCGCGCACATCGCTAGGCTCGTAGTAGACCAATATCGTAGCGAAGAGCCTACGAAGTGCGGACGGCATCTAGAATACTTCAGCCTCATTAAGGCAATCATCAATGCTATTGTCAGCCTCAATAAGACCCCTTCTTTCGGTGGCATCATGAAAGGTCGGGCAAACAACACCGTCCACCGTTCTCAGGTCTTCGAAGGAGGTAGCGCCCGTCACGTGGTTTAGGAGAATCCTGAGATAATATCGCTCCCTGTCAGCCGGATGTACGCTCACGATTCTACCGACCTGCGTGCGTTCTTCCCTTGGCTTCCAATACTTCCCGCTAGCCATCCATACAAACGACGCTGGGAAGTCTCTATACAGGATGCTTCGAGCCCAATCATATTCCTTGTTTGCCTCGAAATATTGTGTCAACATGGTCTTCACGGCGCCATTCCGAGAGACTACTTCGTTAAGGTTTGTACCTGCGTTGAACAACACCATGTGCATGTTTGGGAGATGAAGTTGTAGTTGCTTAATGGAAGGAGAGATCTCACTGAGGTCAAAGCTATAGATTCTCCATAATGCTTCCGGCGGAGTGATCCACCTAGAATCCCTGTACTGCTTGATCTCATCCATGTTTATATTTTTATCCTCGTTGACAGAAACCGATGCACGATCATGCCCCTTGTAGATGTACTTGAAGAGGTACTTCACGGCCTTAATGCTTGAGCAAGCCTCGGCGTTGATTTGGCAATTGTACCTCCTCAATAGATAAGGATTGTATGGCACGACCCACTTGTTGTCCAACATTTGGCCTCGAACCTTTGCACAACGGCCGTCGTCCCTTCTCCTATAAATGGGGTATGAGTCCTTCCCTTGGAGTGTTGTCGTGTTGAATGGACGTGGGTAATAGTTCTTGCAACTACCGTCCTGCATGCACACATTCTTAGGGTTCAAGACTCCGCACGGACCATGCATCATGTGCTTTACAACCATCTCGTATAGCTCTGGGTACTTGTGTTCATCTGGGAGCTCAGCAGATATGACACATTCGTACTGTTCCGGGCATGTCAGCTTGTACTCTAACTCCATGATCAGTAGGAAGTGAGCATGAGGTAGACCCCTTTTCTGGAACTCAACGACGTATACATATGCAGCCACTCTACCAAGCATGTGCTCCTTGAAAAGTTGTTTCTTGAGGTCCTCTAGCTTGGCTCTAAATACCCGCACGATGAGATCAGGGCGATCTTGCGGGGTTTGGCCAGCCTCAAGCTCTTTGGTAATCTCATCCCAGTTGGGGTTGCAAGTCATGGTTAGAAATATGTTTGGCTTTTCGTAATTTTGCGCCAAGACCATCACATCTAGGTATCCTCGTTTCATATCTCTTTTGCCCCCGATAAATGATGCTGGGAGTATGGTTCTTTTTCCTACTGCATCAGCACGGCGCTCTCCAGCATGAATGCTATCTACCACACCCTGGTACAGATCAGCACATATTTCTTTCTGGTTTCTATCAATGTAGTCTAGCCTTGAACTGTCCACCTTGATGTACATGTCGACTATGTACTGCTGGAATAGGTGCTTCCCGTGTAGTACAGTGTTGAATATACCACGTCGCATTTGAAACTTATAACAGTAGTAATCTCTAACGGTGACGCATAGCCGACAGTTCGTATCTATGGAAAAGAGGGGGGGGGCAAATGTTAGGGCGCACATCAATAGTGTTAATGATATAAAACTAATGAATGCATACCATGTATGCCGGACTACTAACCTGCGTTCTGAAGAGTATTATTGCGACGAGACTGTTGTACTACATCCAAGCTGATGCCATCCTTTGGTATCTCGGGATGCCAACCGAGCTCCCCTCTCGGGAAGAATAGAGGGTATGACAAAGGGTCGTAGCATCCAAAATCTGGTTGGATACCGTATTTCTTGTTATTGTTCCCATAAAGGACTATGCTACGATCGAAGTGCCTACGTAGATCATTTCCCTCAACCCACACAGCAGCCACCTCCGATGATATTGGCCTATTATACGTCTGTTGGTCCATCTTCATATCTGTGTTGAGTTTGATTCGATACTCCTCGAGGTCATCGACTTGGCCCAGACTCCTAAATGTCTGAGAATATGGATTGTCTCGAAGGATGTCGACCAACCCTCTAACAACATCTTGGTCAAGGCTAGGAGAGTGTCGAAACCTATGTTGTAGAGTGGAGTCGTTATCATAGAAGTAGAGCTGCAAATGGTCCTGAATAGCATTGCTCGGACCAAACGAGTGTACATTATGATATATCTGACCATGAGCCCGGAACGTGTACACTGCCGCCCTCATATTGGTGTATTCTTTGTCCAAACTTACACCAAGGGTGGTGAATGAAAAATGACTATTGAAGTATCGAATGCTGTCCCTGAAATGCTTTGCATCAGCATCTGCACTCGTGTAGAGCCTCTGTAGATCTACATACGGTTCTGGGTTTACCAGTTTGATTTGACTAGACTGGCAGCAAAACCCCTTTGGTTCGTATTCAAACCGCTTCGCGCCGTAGTGATCGCAGTCTCTCTGGGGCTTTAACATATGAGTGATATCAGGAATGTTCTGGTAGACAAGGTCGTGCAGATCAGAGATGTTGGAGCCCACGATTGAGGCATCTACTGATTGATCAAACTGCATATCCCCACCTGAATGAATAGAACGAAATGGTATAATAAAGAGATTGTACAGAGAGAACACAAATAGAAAGAAGAGTTGCATGGTATCAATGGCACCTCTTCCAGCAAAGATGAAGTGCTCCCCGTCTTTATCTACTCCCTGTATTTGCGTTGAAGCAAGCGAATCACGACTTGGGGTATTGCGCCTTAATCTGTTTCGTTCATTTCGTCGATGGCATTTCGCTTGTTTCTGCTTAGCCGTCATATTTGCATATCGTGCTTTGTCGCGTGCTCGTCGTGCTTCAATCGTACTTTCAGGGCTAGGTGCATCGCGTCTCAATGCATTCCGTGTGTTTTGGCGATCACGCCTTGCTTGCCTCTGATCAGGAGTCATACTTGCGTAGCGTGCTCTCTTGCGTGCTCGCCTTGCTTCAACCTAATCTTGCATCATGGTTGTGTCACGTGCATTATGTTGATCATGCCTTGGATGCCCTTCCTCCGGTGTTTCGATCATGTGGCGTGGTGCACCATGATCACGCTTTCTACCTAAAGGGTAGTGCATGCATAATTTTAGAATAGATGAATAAATGTGCGTGCATCGTTAGCAACTGTGTGCAAATAGCAAGCTGTACCATTTGAGCTTTCGCCTTGAAACAATGTGGCCCTTGTGAGGACACTTTGAGATTGAATTGTAAATGATGAAGGCATTTGATTTGGCTCATCATCGTCATCCGAAGAAGTAGAACTCACGATTGAGGTGCCAGGTAGATCACGTATAAACAACCCGGTGGGGGCACATGGCACAATATTGGTCCGAATTCTCTTCGGTGCACTATGTTCGTCCAGCACTATGTTAAAAAAATAGAGCATGCAGGTTTCTTTTAGGGTCAACGGAATGGAACACAACAACGAAAGCTACAAGGTTTGGCAACATAGCCACCTTCTTTTCCTTTTTGTGATGATTGGTTTGGATGCCATGACATTTTTTGCCAAGATCCTTCCCGATCTGATATAGAGAAAAAAAATGGTGTGACATCTGAATTGGTCACTTTATCGTGAACAATTATGGTTGCCAATTTTGTGGTATACAAATCTGATTTAGTAGAGAAAAACATTCCAACTTTATCATATCTACCTGATGAGGAGGAGAAAGCAAAAGAAATTGTAGAATGGGGAAGGTATCTATTATATGGATAATTATGTATCATTGCATTTACAAGCCATGTTATTTTTTTCACCATTTGATTTTATTAATGTCCAACATCTTGTACATCACTTATATAATGCAGCTTTACACCTAGAGTTTTGTTGGTGACCGTTCCCGCAGCTGGTGCGTTCTCCTAGTCGACCTCGGGCTTCGTCTCCGGCCCCGGCTCCTACTCCTCCTCCTTGTCCTCGTCCTCGGAGACGTGGAAGCCGAACAGCTTTAGCCTGGGGCTTGTCATGCTCATGACTGCAGCTTAGTGCTTCTTACTCCAGGAAAGAGGAGAGAGAGAGAGTAATAGTAGTAGTAGTAGTACAAGTGGCTGTCAAACAAGTTGGATGTCCATGGGTTGGACCTATGTCAGGTGAGAAGGGGTAGTATATATAAGACCTTGCGCTGGAGGCATAGCTAGCTGAATATATATATATGAACGAGCAAGCTAGCCAGGCATATGTATGCATGATTTGAATTAATATACGCATGTACAGTACAGGGGCTAGCTCCAAATATTTATTTCTCTCTCCCTTGCATTTATAATAGTAGCACTTCAGAGAGTGAGCGAGTGATGAGCTGTGAACAGGAGAAGCAAAGTCACAAGAAACAGCGTTGAGGTCTAGATTGCGCCTGTCTCGGCTCCGTGTTGCACTATTTTATGTGCGTGGCTTCCTCGTTGTTTTGTTACGACGATGGCCACACACACGATAGGATTTATCTATATCCTTGTGTATTACGGCTCCATCGATGTATATACGTAGAAAGAGAGAGAGAGGGACCATATGCATGTGCCACTTAGCTTGTGCATGAATTATTCCTTAACTTAATTGTGTGCTGTGTAGTACAAACTAAAGATGCAAATTAGTGTGACATCTGAACTGGTCACTTTATCATCAACAATTCTGGTTGCCAATTTTGTGGTATACAAATCTGATTTAGTAGAGAAAAACATTCCAACTTTATCATATCTAACTGATGAGGAGGAGAAAGCAAAAGAAATTGTAGAATGGGGAAGGTATCTATTATACAGATAATTATGTATCATTGCATTTACAAGCCATGTTATTTTTTTCACCCTTTGATTTTATTAATGTCCAACATCATGCACATCACTTATATAATGCAGCTTTACACCTAGAGTTTTGTTGGTGACAGACATCATTGCCTAATCTTACTTATTACAGGCCATATCATAGCTTACATCGATTCAATACATAAAATATCTACATGTAAATAAGAATAGTTACAGTAGAATTCAGTAATCACATGTTTCATCTATTAGCACACACTGCCACAACCCACACGACGTCAAAACGAGAAGTTGATGTGAAAAGGGCCACCAAGACAGTCCCTCGATTGCAAATCCATCTCCTTAGATTGCTGAAAAATCATTAAAAAAATGGATAGTTCATTAAAATGAAAAGTCTTTTAAATTAGAAATACAAAATGCTTTGCTTCATAAATATATTAAATGTTGTGATACTATCCACCAAGAACTGCAGGGATTTGGCAAGCATACATGAGTAACACAGCACAACCACATTACAATGGTTTAGTTTCGAGAGACTGATTTATCCGGTAAGGTACAGTGAAACATGGTTTTTTGTGTGGGCTGGACAAAGACTGTCACCAAAGCCATGCATACACAAAAGCATAAGAGTAGAGTAGTTGTCTTGCATTGCTTTCTTACCATACTATTAGCTGTAAGTTCCAATCAAATGAGCAACTTCTGGTTTTTCTTTTTAAGATCCAAAGGACATTCAGACATCAAATGCATCAGCTCTAGGGCACATTCAGACATCAAATACATTCACTTACTGTTACCTGCTTGCCTTGTATCATGAGGATTGGAAGCTTTGTCATGTTAGGAGGAATGTATTTTTTATAGTAACAACTCCGAGTAAATTTTCCACAAACTGCCACAGAAGTTGAGGAATGGATTCACAGCATATTCCTTAACAATACCTTTGATGCCTTACAATGGGCCTGATGATCTATCCTGATGTGTTCATGACAAACTTATACTATGGAGGCACAAGAATTGCAGGTGTGCCTTTTGAGTTTCTATGAGCCAATCAAGCAAATATTAGAAAGGGTTAAAACTTACAACTGTGGCAAGCACGTTAATTGAACCAAATCCTATGAAGAATTTCCTTTTCCTAGGTAATAATCGTGGGTACCACATAGGTTTCACACCATAATTTGCTATACATATAAGAATAATAAGAATAATGGTCAAGAGAGAGCATGATACACGTGTTCTAGAGGACATGTCAGAACAATATAGGTTAATGGAGTAATGCATTTTGCTCCATTGTATAAGTTTGGTTTCTTCTGTGAGGTTATCTTTAATTTGAAGTTTAGAAATTTTTTTTTTCTTATGTGTATGCATTCTTTTGTGAACACTTTCTGATATGAATCCAACATTTTACATCATGTATATATGAATATATATGAAAAGTGCATGTTAAATGATATATCCTACCTCTTTTTGTTTTTTCTTCAAGGAGCCTTTGCAAAGTGAGAGATTGCCTCTAGTCAGGTTGAATCTCTGGAGAAAAAAATGGAAGTGTACATTGGTTAGCATCGAATTCAGGAGCATCTGAATAGTTCAATAAACAGTACAAAATTGCATAGTCGATACTATCTATCTCAGAATCAATAAAGAAGTCTATTCCAGATATGATACCTTACGCATTTCGTGTGTATGAACTAAATCGAGCATAGTGGATATGTCAAACTATATGCAACTTCCAAGTACTATGAATAGACAGTCAGCTGACAAGAAAAGAAAAGGCAACCAAATTTTGTAACCTGACATATTTTGTATGTGGTTTAAGCCTGACAATGAGAATTAAACAGGCAGCCAGCACATGTGAATAGCTATCATGACTATTGTGATAAGTGGTAGCATTTTTCGTATATCAATAAAAGCCACGAGGATTCTATCTCATTTTGAAATGTTGAAGCTTTTTGAAACACACTTTGTTGTAAATGAGGCTTCAATAGTAAATAATGTTAGCCAAGGGGTCATCAATCCTAATTCAGCTCAATTAGATGCCAGTGGATATAGTGACATGGCAGCAAACTTGTCTCCTAACAGAAGGAGGAGGATGCATAGAAAAATGGAAAGAGAACCAAATGCTAATCTCGAGGATTACGCAGTAGTTGATATGCATAATATAAAGCTAATTTACTTTCGTCGTAGCTTGATGGAGGATCTTATTGACGATGCCTCATTCTCAGACAAAATTGCTGGTGCTTTTGTGAGGATAAGAATTTCCGGTGGTAGTTAGAAGCAAGATATGTATTGTCTGGTGAAAGTTATTGGTCACTGGTTAGAAGCAAATAGCCCTCATACCATATTGTCTAGCTTCTAGCTCTTCAGGCAGCTCACCTAATGCCAATCTGACATAGGTATACAACCTCAGAGGATCAGGCATTCAGGTATACAACCTCCCAGGATCTTTATTAAATCTGCTACAACATGAACTAATGACCAGTTTTGAATGCAGGGGAGAAAACAGGATTGCAAGAGTAAGGGTCAAGTTGTATCGAAATTATTTAAGTCAATGAATACCTGTAAAAGTGTACTAAATCAAAATGCAATATACTAAATCAATCAATGTATCAAAAGGCATAGAAGGATATCGTCTACAGAGTACCGACATCGATAAATTAAAAGATAACCAAGGGGCATTCATATCTAACAATAGCAATACATCATTAACCAAACATCTGAATAAAACCATCATTGACCAAAGAGTAGAATTTACCAAGCTTTCGATAACATGACACCAAGTCCTACGCAAGTCCCGACAACGGGTCCAATACCAAAGATCGATGCAAACAGGATCAACCTGCATGTAGAAAAAGAGAGATCCCTCAAGAAACAGAATGCATAAGCTTATCTCTGATGTAAAATGTTTTCCCTTTAAGTTTTCATGTGTTTGAGGCCATACTTCCTAATTAAAAACATAATGACTTTGTGCAACACACTATCAAGACTTAAAATTAACTCAATTAAAAATTAAGTATCTTTTCCATGTCCCACAAGTTTGTATATGCTTATTTTGAAAAGTAGGTTCCTGTTGCTTATTCATGTAGCAATTAGCATTTGCTTTTACTAATTCATCTTGCCTAACCGATTAGGTTATAATGCTGATAAACTTCCTCTTGGAAAGCTAAGCAAATCTACAATACTTAAGGTGAGTTATTTTGATGCTTCTTTCTTAGGAACTATTAATTCAGTGTGGATATAAGATTGCAAGTTGAGAACAATGCAAATAAACAACTTGCACTTAACATAAGGATGCATCTTGACAAACTTACAAGTAAATAACTAAAATACACCATGCACTCTAAAAGTTCTGTTAGATGTAGATTTCAGTGTTGTATGCTGTAAAAGTTTGAATTTCATGGTCTTGGTTTCATATTCCGTTCTTCCTGTCTTTTCCGGACTGGGCAAAAATCAAGACTTAAAATTACTCTCCAATAAGAAGTAAGCCCATTCACAATACATGTCATGAATGTTCAAACTCAGGTTAAGGAAATAAGCCCATTCCGTATTATTAAGTGTTAACCATCCAAAAGAAAAACGTTGTGTAAATAAGTGTGAAGAGAAACTTTGATCTTGGCAAGTTTACTTACAGGACCAGTAAAATATATCAAACTCAGTTTAAGGAAATGACAAAACAAATATTATAGTCAATCGCTTACAGATGATCACAGAGTCTAATTGAAATATTACATTCAACAAACACCTCAACCTCTGTGGTTATTTGACCTCAACCTCAACATCCACTATGTCTAGAAGGTTATTCAAGGAGCTACCTTTGTTAATTCGGATCAAATTTTTAATAAGCCAAATATGCAGAGGTCAGTGATTATGCTTTCAGGAAGCTAGCATATGCATGTTTGTAGCTATGGACATACTCTAACATGTTTGTGAACAAAATGTAACTCTGACAAAAGTATGTCAGACAACAGAATACCTGGTTGTAGGCAATAATGTAAGACTCTGTGGGCTTCTCTCCCCTTGATATATTTTCCTTCCAACCTTCTTCCTATAAATACAAAGGCATGCACAGGGAGAATCATCAGGTAAACACAAGACAATTGAAATGGTAATAAAACATGGGACTTAACAGAAACACACACACACTGCATCAACCTGTTTACTTCAAAATTGAGGGAGACGATTAGAGAAATTGAGATAAGCGTTCACCTGTGATTGTTCGTGCAGCAGAGAGCAGCAGAGAAAGAGAGATAATAAGCAGGAGATGTGAGGTGGAGACCTGGATGAAAAGGAGGAGGAGAAGAGATGTGTACCTTTTGTAGTGTGGAATTTGCAACCGCAGGAGTTGTTGGAAGGAGGCAACCGTCGTGCATTCAACATCGTGGGTCGGGGGGCGCATGGCTCTGTCTTCTTGGCGGTTTGCAGAGCTGGGCGGTTGCCGAGTGAGCTGACGATGGTTGGCTAGCACGCAACGTCGCGGGCTAGGTGGGCGCCGCCAGCCGCTCGGGTGCGCCGCCGCCGTGTCCTCGTACCCTTACGCCGCCGACATGTCCTCGTCCCCTTGCGCCGCCACCGCCTCATCGTCCTCGTCCTCGTCCCCTTCCATTCCCGACTCCCTCCTCAAGTGAACAGCTCCTTCCTCCACCTCCTCGGTGTCCCCGGCACAGCCAGATCCGGCGCGGGTAGGGAGATTCCTCCTCCTGCTCGGTGTCCCCGGCACAGCTAGATCCGGCGCGGGCGTGCACCCGAGCCCCTCGCGCAGCTTCTTCCTCCTCCTCCGCGTCCCAGATCCGGCACGGGTGGGGACAGGTGGGCATCGTAGGTTGATCTGGTGGGGTGGTGTCGGTGAGGTGAGGGAGGGAAGGCGGCGCGGGTGGGGAGGGCGACGCGAGAGCGGGCGATGTAGGTGGGGGAGCGTGAGAGTCGAGAGGAGCGCGAGTGAGTGAGAGTGCACTAGGGCTGCGACGGCAGCGCAGCAGCGGGTGAGGGGGAGGACGGAGGGGCTGCGATGGCAACAGAGTGCGAGGGTGTTGCGGCGGCGCTGAGGTAGGTGAGGCGGGTGAGGGGGTGGAGGGAGGGCGAGGGAATTGCGGCGTGGGGCAAGGGATTTGCGGCGCGTTTTTTCCGGGCATGTGTCGCGGCGGTCTGTTTTTTGTTTGCGTATAGGCATGCGCGGGACGACTCGGGGGAAGGGGGACGATGGGAGTAAACTCCAAATTATAGTGGGCCATCTTCTAGTTATGTTGTATCCTTGGCCATAAGATAGTAGTAAAGTTATGTGGACGTTGCAGTAAATGTCTTTCACTACGTGTGGTTGTGTGCACATAGAATTTTTTAATTTGCGAGACTTATATCATTCTATTGCACTCGTCGTCACGAATATACCGGTGAAAACCATTCATGAATCGAATCTTTCAATCAAAAGTTACTGCTAAAACAATGAAAGAAAAATTCATGTACTAAAAATAAACCGGTTTTTGCTATTTGGTTGTTTATGTGTCTGTACTAGTTGGCTAAGTTGGCAATAAGTCATCTATATGTTGCAGTAAATCACTTTTAGCGATGTAGTAAATCACTTTTAGTAAAAGCACAGAGAGGTTTTCATTTATGAGATATATTATTATGGTAATCTCGTTGTAAAACCGTCCATGAATTGGAGGTTCCAATCAAGGTTGTCTACATGTATGTACTAGTTGCCTAAGATCGTAGTAAAGTCATATAGAGGTTGCAGTAAACCTCTTTTAGCGATACAATAAATATTTTTGTTGTACTAACAAGGAACCGATTTATCCTTTCTCCCCTCGTGCTCAAGTGTACGTGCTATGGGGTGATTCTATGGGCTGATTTGATCCGACATCTCCATCAGAATAAAAAAGACGAGGATATATAATAGTCTGAACAATGGTCTGTTGCACATTTGTAATATTTATCTCATTCTGGGTCTGCTACACGCTCACCTGCTATTGCTATCCAACATCTATCAAAGACAGAAGTCGGCATGTGCTGAGCTTAGCCCAGGCACGGCACCAGCCGAATCAGCCCCATAGGCGCGCCAAAATTTGACCCAACAAAAAAAAGGCACGAGCTAGGGAGATCCCCAAGTGGGAGAGGAAGGGCTAGAGATGGCTCTCCTTGATGGCCTCCTCCGAGGCGGCAGCGGCGGAGGCGACCATGGGAGCACGGGGGAGCAGGGAGAGGAGGCAGCGAGGGTTTTGAGGTTGGGGTTTGGTTTTTTTTGGGGGGGGGGAAGGACGATGGGAGTTTTGGGTCGAGGGCGAGGGAGATTCAGCAGGGGAGAAGAGAGAACAGGTGGAGGGCTTTGATGAGGGGTAGGCGGGTCGCATCGCTCCGCCCCTGGACAGGAAGCGTTGTGGAAATTGTTGCGACGAGGTGGTGTGAGAGAGACGAGACTCGGGAGGTAACCGCAGAAGAGTGGGTGGGATGGGGGGCAGTTCAAGTCACGGGTGGGGATGTCAATCGCGGGTGGGTGAGGAGGGATCGTGTCCATTGCTGATTTCGTCTCCGATCGGACGGACGTGGTCAATAGTATGAGGACGGACGACCACTACCAACTCCAATATTTAAGTAGTAGAGATAGAGATATGTGCCTACATACAGTAAGATATTTTGTGGCGTCATATAAAACGTCTTGAAAAGCGTCTTTACATATGAGGTGTTTCGCGGCGTAGAGACAGACATAAAAGCGTCAAAACTAAAGTGTCTTTACAGTAAGAGATTTTGTGGGGTCATATAAAACATCTTGAGAAGCGTCTTTAAATATGAGGTGCTTCTCGGCGTAGAGACATACATAAAAGCATCAAAACAAAAGCGTCTTTACGTGATAGTTTTGTTGTAGTGTTCTCTCCCTCTCCCTCCCCTCTCCCCCGTCACAACTACTAAGCCCCAATCAGATCCACCGCAGGCGCGCACTCGAGCAGCGCGGGTGGGGAGTGGTGGGTAGCGCGGGTTGATCCGGCACGCAGCGTGTTGGCAAGGTCGGTGGCGCGGGTGGGGAACATGGAAGGCGAATGGCGCGTGTGGGGAGAAGGAGGGAGGGTGGAAGGGAAGCGGTAGGCGCAAGAGAGGAAAGGGAGGTGTGGGGTGGGTGGTGGTTGCAGGGGAGGGGCAGAGAATGCGGGGCGGGCGGCGTGGTTGGAGCGGTTCCTGGAGTTAACGCGTGTGGGCGCATGTGAATAGAAGGGAAGGAGTTGTGGGACCATTTAAATGAACATATTATACTTCTTTACCCGTTTCAGTATACTTAACTACTAATTGTAAGATACTCCAATATGACTTGATTGAAAAAAATTATCAGAGCCCTTTATTATTGCGGTATACAGTTTTTCATATATATAAAATGGACTTTATTGAATTTTTTCATGGAGCTTACTTTGGGGTATCTTATAATCATTATTGGACTGTGCTCAAATTGATAAATAGGTATCATCATATGATTTAAGTGTAATATGAGAAGTGGGATTACGTACTCACAGGAGCACCATACCATTTTCCTATATATACGGTAGTGCTATTCTACTTCTAAGTGTATAATAGCTTATTTTGCGTTTGGGCCACAGCCTGCCATCGAAACTGACAGCAAAACCCACACACTGCACTACACATCACGCTGCCCGTTGCAATTGATAGTAAAATGGCGTGGGAGCGCCCTACCGGAAGGTGGATACAACTCTCTGTTGGGCTGGGGTTAGGCCACGGAACCTATTCTGCGCTCACTGTTGGGCCGAGGTGTTACAACTCTCTGTTACTGAAAGGCAAGGCAGGAAGTAGCTCACTACCAGAATTCCTTCTTTTCCCGAGTGCCCGAAAGTTTCCCGAGTGTTTTGAATAAAACACTCGGTAACTTCCCAAGTGCCTCATGAAACACTCGGGGCGAAAAAAAAACACTCAGAAAATAAACATTTCCCAAGTGTCCAATCAGACACTCGGGAAACTTTGACGGGCGTGGGCGAACCGAAGCGGGACAGCTAATTCCCCGAGTGTCGTGTCGTTACAGACACTCGGGAGCGAAAAACAAAAGTCGCGCCATTTTTCCCCCACTACGCGCCCTTTTTTTCGCCTGTTTTTTCCTCCCCAATCCTGTTTTTCCCCACTGCTGCTCCACTATTGCTCGCCTCTCTCGCTTAATCGCTGCAAGGCGCTCCTTCTTGCTCCCCTCTCTTCCTTGATGACCGGTGCCGCTCCTCGTCCTCCGCCGCCTCCACCGTCTCCACCGCCTCCGCCGCCGCCGTCTCCCCCTCCTCCGCCACAACTGCTCGACGACTGAATCGCCGCCGCCGCCTTGTTCTGCCTGCCCGCCGCACGCCGCCTCCCCTTGTCTCCTCCCCCACCTCCGCGACCAGTGCCGCCTCCCCTCGTCTCCTCCCCACCTCCGCGACCGCCGCCGCCTCCCCCTCGTCTCCTCCTCCTCCTCCACCGCGCATTGATCGTCTCAAGCACTGAAATCACCACCGCCTCCTCATCTGCCGCCACTGCACCCGACGCCTCCCCCTCGTCTCCTCCCCCACCTCCACAATCTGGCCCAGCGCCGCCTCCCGTCCTCCTCTTCCTCCACCACCTCCGCCGCCGCCGTCTCCCCCTCCTTTACCGCCTCTGTAGCCGCCTCCTCGTCTGTGGACGCCACACCCGATGCCTCCCCCTTGTCTTCTGCCGCCACACCCAATGCCGCCGCCCCTCCTCCCTCTGCAGATCCCATGCCTCCCGTCCTCATCCTCCTTCTCCCTCGCCGATCCACCGTGATGCGCCATCTCCCTCCTCCACCGCCTCTGTGCTGTCGCTCCTCCCGCTCCCATTCAAGAGGTAGTATCTTCTCGTTAGTGAACTAGTCTTTTGCCCTTAAGGTGTGCATGAATGATTGCATCAGGTCATCTGTTCTGGTTATTAGGTTGCAAGATGATTTTATCGATGAATATTTATAGAATTAGTGCCAATAGTATGTTGGTCGTATGTATGTGCCAGGGAGTGGCTGTGTGATGTGTGCCTTACAAATACTATCATATTGTGTTTCCGTTATTATTAGCAAAGATACTAGCTTGTAGCTTGTGAAGATACTAGCTTCTAGCTTGCGAAGTTTGCAAATATAGGACTCGCATTGGTTTCTTTGTCACGCAAGGTGTCATTGATTCCATTTTAGACCCAATGCCTTGTAAATAGATGCTTGGTTGTGAACCATTCAAAAGACATAATGTAGACAACTAAACTCTTGATAAAGTAGCAAAGATGGCAACACCAGGTGCTGGTTTCAGACGGTATGAACACTCCATGTACAGCTTGGTGATGACGATGGTGTGTGCTCGTTGTTGGTTGATGCTCTTTATTCATTGCTTAGTGCATCTGATATCTTCAGTTTCTAACTTTTAAAAAGGTAATTGATTTCAAACTTGTGGGAAATCTCACTGGACAGCGGTGGAATACATTGTCATACTTTGCAGTTAGGCTGTTGTACCATTTTATATGATGTAGATAGTAGGGTTGTTGTATGTCTTCTTGGTGTATAGCAAGAGTTCTTCTATTCGTTTTGGATAGATGTAGGGACAAGAAGAACCATCCTGGATACAAATGTAAATTAGTGTTATTTTCAGCATGCTTTTGGAATCTCTTTCTATGCTAAATTAACTATAAAATAGGTCTTTAATTATCTACCCGCTTTCTACTATCAAACATGTAGCAAGATGATCTCACTGTGAGCAAGTCATACCTTTCGACCAATATTTGTTCCATTTCTTTCCACTATTGTTGCATGTAGAGAAAACTATTAGTTCACCCAAGTTATTCAAATATAGAACACAAATCAGAGCTTACATGATTACCTCTCTGATTGGTTAGTGAATCAGTATTGTAGCTTTTGTTACTATTGCTATTGTGTTTAGTATTTCGAGCATATCTTGTTGTATAGTAATTGAGGCCAATGAAGTCGAATGATCCATTTGACTTTTGCTCGCTCTTTTGTGAATCTTGGTAATCTATTACCAACCAAAGGTCCTCATGCCGAGTGGATAGTTTCCCTTGGTTAAAGGATCCATGAACCTGTTCAATTTGTTCTTGGTGTGTCTAAAAAAGTTAACAAGAATTTTTCCAATGGTAATAGCTTCAAACTTGAAGGATGAACCTGAAGTCTATCTCGTACTGGATTTAATGAAAACTCACCATGCATACATGAAGTCCAATGCACATTTGGTAGCATCCTTATCTTCCTTGGAATTTGAGTAGGGGGTTATCCAATTGGTAACTATAGTAATGCCTATTTTTCCTTTTTGCTCCACCTGTGTGATTAATGGTTATCACTATCAAGTGTCAACACTGGCAAAATACATAGAAATGATTAAATGTATATCATAGTCTAGTGTTTTTAGTAGTAAAAGCTATATATACATCCCTTAGATACCATGTGTAGATACCTGCATTAGTCCATTGTTTTGACTCTATTCTTATATACCTTTTTTTTGTGCCAGCTCTGTTGTCAATCTTTAACTAGAAAATCTGTGGCAGTGCTATAGATATTGTCCATTTTAAGCAGCGAAAGATGTCATTTCTTGTTTCTAGGAGTAGATTGTGTAGGCTGAATATCTCTTATGTCTTGGTTCTTCTATGAGAAACCTCATGCATGCAAGTTTGTTATTTATTTTTAGTTGACACTCAGATCTTGCTATTTCATGGTTAGTGCTTCTATGACAAGCATTTTCCTTTACTTCTAACGGTAGAAAGAAAATACTTCACTAAGAATATGTTCTATTTATTTGAAGTTTCTGACAGAGGAATAAAAACTCCTTATAGGAAGAGATGTGTTTTATTTACTTCTCCCGTAATGTAAGTCAAGTACTAGTCTATCAAGCTCTGTAAAATTTGTGGCGATGCTATAGATATTGTCCATTTTAAAGGATTTTTTGTTTTGTCTAAATTTCGATGCTTAAGTGTCGATTACGTCCTAATATAGCTCATGGTTTTCAACATGGTCCCTAGTCAAGAGATACTACAGTTCACTGAGGCTTGATTATTTTTGGGTACTTGCCTACAGTGCTGCCGCCTCCTCTCGCCGATTGCCTCCACCGACACACAGCTGCATCCATCTTCCCCACCGCAGCTCCCTCAGCTCCAAGAAGTACTGTAAGGTAGTGGATAAGTGGAAAAAGAATTAAAGTTTGCTTATTTTCTTTTGTGTTGTCCATTTATGGTGGATTGATATGCTGTCATTACAATGCTACATTAACGTGTTAATAAATAATGATATTCATTTGTAATGGTATTCATATATATTGAAAGAAAAGTGTTTTTATGCTCCGTTGATCATGTATATTGTCTTCATGTCAATATGTTTTAGTGTACATATATAGGGCATGCATCCTATGGTAGCTTGTAGCTAGCTCTGTAGTTGTAATTTTTGACATAAATAAAAGTCGGATTAAAATATGCATTATGTTTTGCACACTAGGATGGCCGAGGATCGTAGTTGGATGTACACCGGGCGAGAGCGATGGGTGATCAGAGCTAAGAATGGATGGAAAAGTCGATGATTTTGTGGATCGAGCATTTGCTAGGAGTAATGGACGGGGTGTGTTGTGCCCTTGTTCTCGTTGTTCGAACACACAGCCACAAAGGAGGGCAATAATGATCGCACACTTGTGCAAGTACGGATTTAGGGCAGGCTATACCATGTGGGTCTATCACGGCGAGTCACAACGAGCGATCGATGTGCTAAGGAAGAAAGCGGATGATGGCGCCACAATGAGAATAGGATAGAAGACATGCTAGATGATGTGCGTCATGCATATGGGCCACTTGCTGAGGAAGAACCGGAGCCTGCAACAAGGGCTTTCTTTGATATGTTGTCCGCAGCGAGTCAACCACTTTATGGGCAAACACAGGTGTCCCAACTAGATGCCATCACACGACTACTTGTTGTCAAGTCTCGATTCAAAGACAAGCATTGCTTGCTTTGATGCATTCTTAAGCGTGTTTAGCACCCTTCTCCCAGATGGTCACAAACTGCCCGCTAACTTGTATGAGGCCAAGAAATTGATAAGCGCACTAAAAATGCCATATGAGAAGATAGATGTTTGTCCAAATCATTGCATGCTATTTAGGAATGAGAATTTGGACAAAGATCACTGTGATAAGTGTAGTGAGTCTAGGTTTGTTGAGGTTGACTCCGGTGATGGTCAGAAGAGGCAGCTTCCTATTGGCAGAAAAATACTTCACTATCTACCATTTGTGCCACGAATCCAACGGTTATACATGTCTGAGGTTTCTGCCAAACAAATGATATGGCACAAGTATGGTCGTCGATACCATAATGACAAAATGGTCCACCCATCTGATGGTGAAGCATGGAAGCAATTTGACCGAGACTATGTAGAGTTTGCCGTGGAGCCTCGGAACGTTCGAATTGCAATTGCAACTGATGGGTTTAACCCATTTGGTATGGGGGCTGCGCCATACAGCTGTTGGCCTGTGTTTGTCATTCCCCTTAACCTCCCACCCAGCGTTTGCATGCAGAAGCAGTACATATTCCTTTCCTTGATAATCCCTGGTCCTGAATACCCAGGAAAGAATATGTGTGTATTCATGGAGCCGGTGGTGGATGAATTGTTACATGCTTGGGAACAAGGCATAGTGACATATGATCGGGCATTGAAACAGAAACTCACCATGCGGGTCGTGTACCACACATCCATGCATGACTTCCCGGCGTATGGGATATTCTGCGGGTGGTGTGTACATGGAAAGATGCCATGCCCAATTTGTAGGGAGACGTTGCGTGGCTGTTGGCTAAAGCATGGTCGCAAGCACTCCTTCTTCTATTGTCATCGTCAATTCCTTCCAATTGACCACGAATTCAGAAGTGACACAGCTGGATTTAGGGCCAATATTGCTGTCCGCAGTGGACCACCACATCGTCTGGCAGGTGAGGAGGTTCGTGCACGGCTAGATGGTAAACTACCTACCCCTAGTGAGCAGGACTACAACATGGAGACCAACAATGGTGTTGACCTATTCTTTCAAGAAGATGGGCTACCAGGGACTTTTCAAATAATAATTGGGGAAGAGGACGATCACATAGATGATATTCAAATCGATGCCGATGAGGTTGTAAACTAAGAGGACTTGGAACTACTTAATCGCTTAGACATTGATGGCACCGAAGGGGATGAGGTTGAGTCAACACCTCATGATAGTGACGATGACTTTTTAGAGGGCCCATCTGCTGAGGATCCCATTGTAGACGACTACTTCTAAGCATGATCTTGTACGTCTTCCATCTATTTGCTGCATGTTTTAAATTTTTTGTATGAGCTTACTTGATTACGTTATATTACGTTTTTCTATGAGCTTACTTGATTACGCTATATTACGTATTTCTATGAACTTGCTTCATTGCGCTATATTAATTGATTTATTTAATTTTATTTCATTTCAGGACACCAAAAAATGAGTGGCATCAAAGAGGCAGCATACTCTAGTCGAGACAGACGCTTGTTTTCCAAAGTGGCAGCAACATGTGATGGAGGCAGAGGGGCAGTCACGGCCACTCGAGGAGGCAGAGGGGCAGCCACGGCCACTCGAGGAAGCAGAGGGGCAGCCACGGCCACTAGAGGAGGCAGAGGGGAAACCGCGGCCACTTGAGGAGGTAGAGGGGCAGCCGCGGCCCCTCGAGGAGGCAGAGGGGTAGCCGCGGCCCCTCAAGGGGGCAGCGGGGGGTCTACCTCTAGTAGATCAGGCTCCTGTACCCCGCAGCCCTCGTGTGCTGATGTTGTGGAGGATGAGCACCCTCAGGCGGAGGGTGAGAAGGAAGAGCACCCTGAGGTGGAGGGTGAGGAGGATGAGCACCATGAGGCGGAGGGCAGTACTACAGCACAAGAATTTTGGTTGCGAAGACCTGTGAACTAGCCACGATGACCAACCCGAGAGGAGGACAAGACTGTCTTCGTTCCTGTTGGCGACACGTAAGTAACTATTTACACTTTCACTAATTTAGCCCACTTACTTGCATACCTAAAACAAAACTAATATGCAGGCAATGGTGAGAAGAAGGCGGGGGTGAGAAATGTAGACTTCCGAACGACATAATTGGCGTGTTGATTCGATGGCACTTCCCTGGCTTGGTCACCTATAGAGGAAGGCGGAGCACTGCTTGGACATGGTGCCACTACAAGGTCATTGAAGATACCACCGCCTTGTTGAAGAAATACAATTTGACAAGCTGTTTTGCGGTGGTGGAGGAAAGTTTTTGGGTAAGGATTGAATATTCAAATCTGCTTCTATGTTCTACAAAATTGCTTTCAGATGTATAGATAGAGTACTACCACCATCACTCCATATATTCCACATTTAGTTGGGTTAATCAGTATTTTCCTATAGTTTTGTTCATTTCTCATGCCAGTATTAAAATATGGTCTACAAAATTGTTCATTTCGGATTTTTCTTGATTGTATTACAAGTGATTAGGATTTAAAGGAAAAATTACTGAACATGATATTACTGAATAATTTTCTAGAGTTTATGAAGCTATTTCTCCAAGTAAATAGAAAGAGGGCAAAAACACATCTCAATGACAAACTCAAGATATATAATTAAAGGAACTTTAACAAAGACATAGATAGTCACTAAACCTGAGTACAATTAACTAAGGAAACTAACAATGTATTTCCAAAGGAAAGGATGAGAACTACTTAAGCCAATGCTAAACTTGTTGATATTTTGTCTAACTTCAAATCCATGCACAATCACACATTCTTTTTGCCAACATATGATTTGCAATTACCGTACCTCCGTAATGTGTTAATGCACTCTCTTGAATAGTATTATTGTTAGAAATCTTACACATTTATTTGTTTCGATATATCTTGGGATTGTAGTGGTGGTTTAGATGAAATTTGGGACAGAAGTCGATTCTAGGAGAGTCTTTGCGTAATTGTGTTAAGAAGCTGATCCCACAGATGATCTACGAAGCATGCATCCAAGCTGTGATCTATTACTACACACAAGTCCTTGGACAGCACATTCGTAGGGCCGAGGCTTGCCAAACGCATATCACTTTGGATGAGTACATGCAGGTAACCAACTGTACAAACGATATCCTTGATTACAATCAATTCTAGTTTATTCATATTTAACACTTGGTTAATTTAGGCAATACCTTAGTGAGCCCTTAAGTGTGAAGATGCATGGCAGCAGATTGCCCAAGAGAGGTGGTGCAACGAACGATGGTTAGAAGACTGTCGTGCTACTAGGGAGCGGAGATTGTTGATGGACGGGGCAGCACATCGTCAAGGCAGCTCCTCCATGGCTCGTTACAAGAAGAACCTGGTAGGTCAGCATGTTCATATTGATTGTATGTTGCAGATACATATTTATTAACCGCCGTGGTTTTTTTGGCTGTAGGAAAAGAAGAAGCAAAGACCTGTCTCCGATATGGAGGCATATGTAGAAGCTAGGAGGGGTGATCAGGAGGGCACCTTGTGTAGCCAGCGCGCAACAGAGAACTTGGTACAATTTCTGATGATTTTCGCTCCCTGATGATTTTGTCCAATAGGCTGCATATACTGACGCTGTTAAGGAGATTCATGGCCCGGACTACGACGTAATGAATTCACCACTAGACGCGACTACTGTGTACAAGGCTGGAAAGGGGAAGAAACATGGTTGTTTCTTCATGGGTGCCGGCTACATTAGCACACCGACAACCCTCTCGGAGGTTCGAACCATGAGTACTCCATCAACGGATGAAGTACACCTTGAAAGTTGACCGCGACCATCACATGGGATATATTCTCAGGTTTCTGAGCTTCAGGCGAAGCTGCAAGAGGAAATTCAGGTTAGGCAACGGTTGGAGGAAATGCTCCTGCAGGTTAGTTGGAGCGTGGTAGTACAATAACAAAGTAATATGCAAAATATATATATATTCGTACTTGGCTAATGTATGGCAATGTGCAAACAAATATGCAAACACTCGGGACCAGGACTCGACTTAATGGCCCTACACCGAGGGAACCACTGCCTAACTTACTTGCTCCGGTTAGTAACTGCATACTGATTATTATATTGTTAGTCTCTTATGAGTGCTTGATTCAGAAGACATTGAAATGACATGCAATGTAATTATTGGTCGCTAGTGCAAATTTCTCATAATGCGATTTCTTATGAAAATGTAGGGAATGGCAGGATCAGTTGCTTCTGTTGCTAATGCGAGTGGTAATGCTGAAGATGCTAGTGCTAATGTTGAAGATCATGTGAATTTGTCCATCGCCGAGTGGCCACCACCAGGTGCTTGCTATTTTCATGATCTACTAAAAGGATACCAATATTAGAAAACATTCACAATCAGGTGCTTGCTATAAAATGGCTACATATATAACTAATTCACTATATCTATATCATAAATTCTTTTGAAATGTGTCAACATATAATAATTTGTATGTACACTCCTTTCTATGAATTTGATGATAAGTTCTTGAGACATAAATGTTGAACAATCAACTTCTAAGAAAAGAAAAAAAACATCTATACATTAGAAAATAACCAAATTTTGTTGCCTTTACTAAAAGGATACCAATATTAGAAAACATTCACAATTCTCCTAAACAAGTTTGAGATGTTTGAAATTTTGTTGAGTTTGAAATTGATAACTATTTTCGAATTGTAGAGATGATAAAGTTTAATTAGGTCCAATATTAATTCCAATCTAACAGCAACATGCTCTTTACAGTCAGGGTAGAATAGGATGCAATTCTAGTTCTTGCATGAATCTTTCAAACATACCTCGTTCAAACATGCATGCCATCATTTGCCCTTTTTTTTTGTGAGGATCATTTGACCTTTCTGGATGCTGGAAATTTTGATAATTAGTCTTGACTTTGATCAGTAGTTCACAATGACAAAATATTGAGAGTTGGAGTTTAACATTTTTAGCACATGTGCTTTTCATGTTCTATATTGTTAGGTTCTAATAAGCACATCAACATATGAATTTGCCAGAGCTTTTAAAAGGTACATCATACAAGTGGATACCATGCATGTAATTATATATCTAACAAAATATCACTCCTCACACCTCTTAATTAAGCCCATATATAGTTTCAGCTCATTTCTTTTTACAGTAGTACATCATTATACTAAAATTTCTCTTGCATGTGTTGTAGATGACATAAGTAAATGATCAATTAGGCCACAAGCTAGCTGGCCCACACCCCAAGCATGCCCTTAACTGATTTGCCATGTTATTATGTTGCTCATCATGATTTAAAGGAATTTTTTTGCTTTGTCAATAGTTTGGTTAATTATCTTTTCATGTAATATCAATTCCTTACTTTTGTTGTAAGATAGCACTAATATTAAGTTTTGTTGTATCTGCAGAACTCGCAAAAATGATGCTTTTGTGCACAGAAGATTAAAGCAGGAAATTCAGTGCATGCAAATGGTAGTAGTGATATGTGCTTTTGTATGATGTATATATGACTATGATATTACTATTTGGAACTGTTATATGCATCATGCCTTATGCTTAGATTTTCGAACTTGAACTTGAATGTTGTGAGCTCAGGAACTGTTATATGTACCATGTATTTTTTTCGATCTATACATATATATACATATATTGTGGAATGGATGGATGGATGGATTATTTGATTGCTGTGGAATGGATGGATGGATGGATGGATTATTTGATTCTTTGTGGAATGGATTTTCTTGAATTTGTGAAAATGGGTTTGTCTTTGTTGGATTGTTTCGAGTGTCAAAACTTTCCGAAAGTGTCGACGATCGGAAATCGATCGAGACATTATTCAGTGTTAACACTCGGGAAAATGTGCCCGTGGCAATTTTCCACGGGCTTCAGGAAGCTTTCCGAGTGTTATTTTTCCATGCACTCGGGAAAAATCGACACATGTCAATTTTCCTAGTTTCATTCAGTCAAGCGTTGGAAACATTCGAGTGTTTCTTCACCATATTCCCGAGTGTCCACACTCGGTAAAGATTTTCGTTACGGGTGGAGGAGCCGTCGAGGAGGGTTTTCTCCCGAGTGTTTTCCTTTCCCGAGTGTATATGTATACACTTGGGAAAGTAATATTTCCCGAGTGTAACACTCGGGAAAATATTTTTATCCCGACTAATCTATCCCGAGTGCTATTTCCCGAGTGTTGGCCTTCGGGAAAATCTCTCCCGAGTGTTTTGCCTCATTTCCCGAGTGTTTTTGGCACTCGGGAAAAACCGTGTTTCTGGTAGTAGCACAAAACCAAGAATTAAGAGCAAATATTTGTTTTTTGAAAAATGTAGTATCCCTTGAAACGAGATCCCAATTCGGCCAAAGCGAAAACAACTGACGTACGTTGTCTCATTGGAAATAAACTAATTAAATATTCCAAATTGACGTGTTCGGTTCAAAAAGGAAATCATGGGCTTGGAACCAAATATTGTGCGTCGGTGCATGGGCGCACGTACAAAGGCCGCTGCATGTTGCATGCGTGCACTGTACGTGCCGCCATGTGCATGAATTAATATAATCTTGTGCATGAGAGTGTCTCATAGGCATGCAGGACACAATGTGGTTCTCAATGGAAATAAATTAATTAGATCTTCCTAATTAACGGGTACGGTACTCAGAAGGCAAATCATAGAACCAGTGACAAGGCTTGGAATCACTCGACGGGCTTCTTTGAATACTTTGTGATCCGACTCAATCCTTTCGATTTGACTCAGAATTTGAACTAAAATCCCTTCCAATCCATAGGGATTGGTTCTAATCCCTCCTTATCCATACATTGTGATCCGACTCAATCACTTTGAATTGACTCTGAATTAGAACTAAAAAATATATATCCCTTCCAATCCAATGGGATCGGTTCTAATAATCCAGATGGTGCGAGAGAGGCCGATCGAGTATTGGATGCCACCTCTCCATGTTGCATGCATGCACCGTACGTGCCGCCATGTGCATGAATTAATATAATCTTGTGCATGAGAGTGTCTCGTACGCAAGCAGGACACAATGTGGATCTCAATGGAAATAACTTAATTAGATGTTCCTAATTAACGTGTTCGGTACTCAGAAAGAAAATCATAGAACCACTGACGAGGCTTGGAATCACTCGACAGGCTTGTTTGAATAGTTTGTGATCCGACTCAATCCCTTCGAATTGACTCAGAATTTGAACTAAATCCCTTCCAATCCAAAGGGATTGATTCTAATACCTCCTTATCCATACATTGTGATCCAACTCAATCACTTCGGATTGACTCTGAATTAGAACTAATATATATATATCCCTACCTATCCAAACAAGATTACATGCCCTTCGCATGCGCCATGGTCCTGATTCAGCTGGTACCTCTCCATGTTGCATGCATACGCAGACGTCGTGCCCCATGTGATGTGCATGCACTACTACGTAAAGGCTATCTTGGGCGCCTCATCACGACGGTTGACCAAAACCGTCGGTATTATTCAATCACGAGCGGTTTTGGTTTAGAGACCGCTCAGTACTCGGGCTGCGCTAAAAACCGTCGTGAAGAGGCAATATCACGAGCGGTTCATTTTGAAAACCGTCGTGAAGTATCACGAGCGGTTCAGCTTCTGAACCGTCTGTGATATTAATCGGTATCACGAGCGGTTTTCTTAAACACATCGTGAAGTATCACGAGCGGTTCGCTCAACAAGAACCGCTGTGATATTAATTAGTATCACGATGGTTCTTAACAATAACCGTCTCGTGATAATATCGCTCTGACTCCACGGTCGCCGCCATCGCTTCGGCTCCCGATCGTCTCTTCATCGCCGATCGCGCGTCGTTTGCCGCCAATCCGCCCGACTCCCGATCGTCTCTTCGTCTCACGCCCGAATTTATTCCTTGTTTGATATAAAAGGATCATCCGCCATCCAAGATGATCATCCCCACATACTTATAAAATTAAAAAACGAAATGGCTGCCTCTTCCTCGTCGCCGCAGCCGATGGCCTTCTGGCCTCCTTTGTCACGAAAGCACCTCTCTCGGTGTAGGTTGAACCGTCTTTGCGGAAGAACACTGTTTGATCAACGGTGTCTTCACTCCTCTGCCGGCGGAGAATTTGCGGAGCGGTGACGGCCACCTTCCGCCGTCTTGACATCCTCCTCCGCCGTGTCTTCGGGTGATCTCCACTTTCGGTAGCGTTCTGGCGTCATCGGCGTAGTCCTCCAAAACGGCGTTGCCGTCTCGGGGGAGGCTTGCCGTCACTTGGGCTGTGAAATCGAGGCGGCGAAGTAATCGACACGAGGCCGATACCCTTAAGCAAGGGAAGAGAGCCTATGGGCTCAATTCTTCTTGGTTCAACGATCGAGGGTCTTGGAGACACTTGAGCGAAGCGTCGTGAGTGGGCGTATTCGAGCTTCATTCGCCGATGATCGTGAACCGCCCAATGCCGCCGTCGCCTATGAAGTATTGAAGACGGAGATAGCAGCCTACCTCCGCCACTAGAAAAACTTTGTTTTATTTATAGGTTTTACTTTTTAAATCTTTTTAAGTTTAACGCCATATTTGTTTGGCCATATATATGAAAATTCCAAAATGAAAAAAAAAGTGTGGAGGTGAAGTTACTATATTTAATTATATGTTGAATTATTGCGCTCTCTCTCTCTCTCTCTCTATATATATATATATATATATATATATATATATATATATATATATATATATATATATATATATATATATATATATAGAGACGCTTTTGTGGAAAAACAAAATCTAGTTTGGAGGTGAAGTTACAATTAATATTAATTATATCGAGCAGCGCGTCAGCGGGCGGGTGGGCGCATTTCGAGCTTCGTCACGATCGAGAACCGTCCGATGCCGACACGCCGCCTATGAAGTATTGCGAGATGGAGATAGCGACCTACCTTCGCCACTAGAAAAACCTTGTTTAATTATAGGTTTACGCTTTTTAATATAAACATGTAATTTCTTCACATGTCATGTAAGTGTATATACTTGAGAAAAAAAACATTTCACGGACGGTTCCATAATGGAACCGTCTGTGATATGTCCCATATCACAGACGGTTCCATTATGGAACCGTCTGTGATGATATCACCGACGGTTCCATAATAGAACCGTCTCGATAAATCTTTATAAGTAGGAGCTAGCATAGCTTGCCGCTAGAGTTTGCGCTCTAACTTCGTCACTCCCCAGTGACCTTACTCTCGTCGTTCCCCTCCTCGTCGGCCGACGCCGCCATTCTTCCGTCGCCGATGGTTGTGGCATCTGGTGACCGCAAAAGACACTAAATGCGATAAGAGTGTCTTTTGCGGCGTCACCGACCAATGCCACGACTTCTGATGACGCCCAAACTCGTCACTCTGACTCGGCCGCTAGGGTTTGCGCCCGCCCTAACTCCGTTCCTCCCCACCTCGACCTCGTCGCCGTCGCCGCCCGACCCCTTTGCGCCCGCTAGGTCTGGCCGGGCTTTGCTTTCCCATCCTCCTCTATTCTCCTCTAGATCTGTTAGCTTAATGTCTTTTGTTGAGTTTGATTTTTATGCATGAGCCTTAAGTTGTGTCTCGATGTTTGTGTGATTTATGCAAGGTAAAGGAAATGGATGAGGGTTGTCTTTGGTGGTGGGGTCGCCACCGTGGTTCTTGTTGTACTAAGGTCCCTCTCTATCTCTACCCTCCTTGCTCTGTGATGAAAATGGCTAGCTAGTGCTCTGCGATGGATCCGAGGGCTACTCTTGGTGTGGTGGGTTTGGACACCCTTGGTCTTGTTCTCTTGTCGATGAACTGCTCAATGATGTTAATAGTCTTATGCTGAAATTGAATTGATAATTAGTTCATATTAATAGTCCTCTTCTTGTGTGATGTAATGATGTCAATAGTCTTATGCTGAAATTGAATTGATAATTAGTTCATATTAATAGTCCCTTGCTCTGTGATGTAATGGTGTCAATAGTCTTATGCTGAAATTGAATTGATAATTAGTTCATATTAATAGTCCCTTGTTCATGCCGGTCAAGTTCTCCTACCTCTTGCGTGCAGTGCACGTCCTACCATTCCATTCATAATCTCTTCTCTATAAAGTCTCCAGCGGTGGTGCTTGTGCCATTAAAGCGGCATCATATATATATTATATATATATTATTAAGTGATCCTCGGCCACTTTAGGAATTAGTCCCATGACATGAGAAGAATGAGGCGGTATCACGGGCAATCTCATTGAGCCCTTGCAAGTATAAAGTATGGATGCAAAGAGGCGGTCGGACATCAATTACTGGATTGGGCGTCGCTATGTTGAAGAAAGTGGCGTTGATCTTAACTACTCTGGTAGGAAGTGGCATCATGTATTAGCAACCAACAATTCTTGAGCATGTAATTGTCTTTAAAGCCAACAAGAACACCAAGCAACAAGTTGAGAATTCTTTTGAAATATGAGAATGGTTTGCTTGGTGTTCTTGTTGTTTATCTTAATATGCATCCATACATATTTGCAGGCTCAATAAAATATATTGCCTCATCCTATAAGCGGCATCCAACTAATATTGAAATATATAGAAAAGTCATGGTACAAGCGGTTTTAGATACAAACCGTGCAGTTTGATAATCATCATATCACGAGCGGTTTTAGCCACAAACCGTGCGTGATATGTGATATCCTGACGGTTTGTGGCTGGCGTCTGTATATGATATCACTGAGCGGTTTGTGGCTGAAAATGCGTGATATGATATCCTGAGCGGTTTGTGGATGAAACCCTCGTGATATATGCTTATCATGAGCGGTTTGAACCACAAACCGTGCGTGAAAATATACATCACGAGCGGTTCAAAAGCATGCGTGATGACCTCATCATCATCGACCCATAAACTCGAGGCGGCTCACGAAACCGTCTGTGATGACATTTTTGAACCGTCTGTGAAAGCCTTTTCTGTAGTAGTGATGAATTAATATAATCTTATACATGTCTCGTACGCATGCAGGACACAATGTGGGTCCCACGGCATCCTGAAGTTTGTCTCTTGTTGAGTGGTTGCGTTACCCTAAATGCAAATAGCCATACACGTGTCATGGTTCAAGCTAACCATCTTTCTAGTGCGAACTCCAGATATAGCAATGGTTCCATTTGTTCTATATATATATATATATACATACATATATATACACATATATATATATATACATACATATATATATATAGATACATGTATATATATATACACATATACATATATAGATATAGACACACACATACATATATACATATACATACATATATATACACATATATATATACATACATATATATATGTGTGTGTGTGTGTGGGTGTGGGTGTGTGTGTGTACTTCCTAAATATTGGAGTTTGCGGTCATCTGTCCTCCTATCATCGTTTGCGTCCGTCCGATCGGCGAGCAGAGAATCAACAGCCTAGATGGCCTCGTACAAACCGTTATACAATAATATGTAGCTCGATGGCTATAACCAGACATGACATGCGAGGCCATGAAAAATTCATATATGCATCATATACACCATGGGCGGACTATTCACATCAATCCCTGCGAAAATGTGTTATGCATAGAATTCAATTCAATCGGGTGACATAAACACATAATACAATTTTTGTAATTATATTTTAAATTAATATTATTTTTTAAAAAATCGCATGAGAATCGTATTATCTACAAAAAAGAAAAAGCGGTCATTAAAATCACATCAAGCCTTTGTCAAGAGACTTGGACCACCCAGAACAGACATGAAGCGCTATTTCTTACTCGACTTGGCGGGTTTTTACAAATTCTCGAGTTGTGGGTGAGTTTTTACAAAAAAAAAAAAAAAAAAGAATCCCAATTTTAAATATATCTAATGGCGCTGGGAGGAGCTTGCTGGTGCTGTCATACGGTGATAATTAATGGCATGGCATCTGTAATTAATCTCAACATATCATGCACGTACTATATCTAATCTCCGGATTGGTTCTATCAAGGAGATGATACATGTAGTTCACTTGAAGCATGCAATAGGCTATATAAAAAATCCCAATTTTAAATAGTCATAGCTAGGAAGAGTATGGAAGGCAAAGGTTTTAATAGTGTGCTTCTCAGTGCACTCATACTGGGTCTAGTTCTAGAGCATATCCATGTGGAGGCTAAGAGCTGCTGCCCATCCACCTCAGCGAGAAATATATATAACACTTGTCGTCTTACCGGTGCCAGTAGGGAAACCTGTGCAAAACTCTCTGGTTGCATAATTCAAAAGGATCCTATATGCAAGCCTCCTAATGTTCACCTTAGCCTTTCCCCGCACTCTGGTAAAATATGAATCCATTCATTTTATTATTTTTTTCACAATGAACAAGTTCCATTTTAATAGAAGATGTTTCGGCAGATGAAGCAGGTGTCATTGACTTTTGCAAGTTGGGATGTACATCCTCTGTGTGCAACAACATAAATGCTTGTAAGACAAATTCATTACCCTTACCTAGCCTCTTACTACTTGATCATTGACAAAGGTTTTGCTTCTAATGCAAATTATTTTGGTATCAGTTGTTGGCAGTGAGGAAGTGAATGATGCTGTGGAGCGTTGTAACAATACATGCTACGTTTACGCACCAAGGATGTCGACATTCCCACGGTTGTTGCTTAGAATATGCATGCATGGGGATGCCACGTCGAAACCAAGGCTGTGTTGTTGTTTTCTCTTCAATAAATGGATATCACATCCAAGCCTGATCTTATTTGTATCTTTCTCTTTCTTTCTTGAAATAAGGGTGGCTGTCATGCCATCATCTAGTTATGTTGTATCATTGGCTAATAAATTTAGTTGTCATGATTTACGTAGTTATTTAGTTTCTATTTTTATTTTATTTTTTAAAGCAATATAGTGGTAGATGTTTTGTTGGAAAAAGATAGCTGTAAGCGAAATTGGAGTAACTAGTACAAACACATGGTGAGCTAAGATAGTACATATCAAGATGAGCGATGCTTTTACACAAATCATAATGAATAAACAAATTCAATCCATACGAAGACATACATAAATAGGAAATGAGCATAAGACTAAACTAATCAATTATGGTACATTGGTCCCACATGCAGATGGCTGTACCTGCTGAATCAGGACCATGGCGCATCCGAAGGCCCATGTAATCCACGTAAGGGCTTGTTTGGATACATTACGATCCGATTCAATCCCTTCGGATTGACTCGGAATTTGAACTAAAATCCCTTCCAATCTGAAGGGATTGGTTCTAATCACATCCTATCCAAACAAGCCCTAAAGCGGTCGGGTGATTCCAAGCCTTGTCGCTCATGCCCATGCTTTCCTTTTTGAACTGAATACATTAATTAGGATAATTTAATTTATTTATTTCCATTGAGGCTATGTCAATTCTTTTAAGCTTAGGCGAATCGGCTATATAATCACGTTTGAGACCATTAAGAAAAAACTATTTGCTCTTGATTGTTGGGTTTATACTCGTCCTATTTTTAGAAATATGGTGTTGTAACACTCAGACTCATCTTGAGCCCATAATATCACATTAATTATTCTAACTACTAATTTAAACCTTAATTGACAATAATTCCAGCAAGTATGCATCGAATAAAAACACAAGAGAATCAATTAAAGCAAAATAAATGTTTAAGGACATGAGTGAATCCTTTGTTGGGGCTATTTGGGGCTCAAGCCCCAACTCCAGCTAATGGGACCTGAGACCCCTCTTAGCACCCAAAAAACGCTTGGGAAACAACAAAGACCAATGCAATAAAAACTTCTAACACGCCATTTATGGTAAGAGAGCACATACAAAGAACAAAACAAATTCACCCACTTACGAAGAACAAAACAAATTCACCCACTTACGATCGTGTGTGGACTCCCAGTAACAATGATCAATAATACGATGTGCCGTTTACAATAACATAGCCCTATCGGACAGTAAAATATCATACACAGTTGTAGTATCCTTTTGGCCAAACGCGATAGTAAAACAATGCGGATGAGGTAAATCGAAGCATACTATCTTGCGGCGGGGATATTTTTCTTGCCTACCGAGCGATAGGGATTTTTTACTGGGATGATGAGCTCCGCACCATGTTGTTATTGCGAGTGCAGCGTGAGGGTTTACCGTTGGTTAGGAATTGTTTTTCTTGCGGTAGCCGCTCACGCACCATTATCTGCCAATCATAGCAGCATAGCGTGCTTGCGATGCGGCGTGTGGGTGCTATGGCGAGTCGCCGATAAACTATAATGTGACGGTCAAAAGTAATTGCGATATCAATTTTACTCTGCAAGTATCGCAATGTTTATATTTTTCTACAATTGTTTGATCTGGCGCATGAAATTTGGATGTGCGATAAAATACAAGAATGAAGTCGATGAATCTTTTTGTAATAAGCGGTAAAGTCATGTGGAGGTTGTAGTGAATCTCTTTACGGCCATCTGATAAATCTCTTTTTACTAAGCGCACAAAGATATTTTTATTTGCGAGACTTATATCATTATGTTACTGTCGTCATCACCAAGCAAAAGTTATAGTTCAAATAACAAATGAAACATTCATGTACTAACAAAGAATCGATTTTTTTCGCTAGTAGGTTGTCTACATGTCTGTACTAGTTGGCTAAGATGGCAGTAAAGTCATTTGGAGGTTGTAGTAAATATCTTTTAGCGACGCAGAAAAACTGTTTTAGTAAATGCATAAAGAGTTTTTATCTGTAAGACTTATATCATTCTACCAGTCTCGTCATTAGCAAGATACCGGTGAAAATCGTTCGTGAATTGGAGCTTACAATCAAAATTTATTGTTAAAACAAATAAAGAAACATTCATGTACTAAAAGGAACCAATTTTTTTGGTAGTTAATTCTCTATGTGCCCGTACTAGTTGGCTAAGATAGTAGTAAAGTTACATGGACGTTGCAGTAAATCTCTTTTAGCGATGCAGTAAATCTCTTTTACTACGTGTGGTTGTGCGCACATAGAAGTTTTTAATTTGCGAGACATATATCATTATGTTGCACTCGTCGTCACCAATATACCCGTGAAAACCATTCATGAATCGAAACTTTCAATCAAAAGTTATTGCTAAAATAACGAAAGAAAAATTCATGTACTAAAAATAAACCGATTTTTGCTAGTTGGTTGTCTATGTGTCTGTACTAGTTGGCTAAGTTGGCAATAAGTCATCTAGATGTTGCAGCAAATCACTTTTAGCGATGTAGTAAATCACTTTTAGTAAAAGCACAGAGAGGTTTTCATTTATGAGATATATTATTATGGTAATCTCGTTGTAAAACCGCCCATGAATTGGAGCTTCCAATCAAGGTTGTCTACATGTATGCACTAGTTGCCTAAGATCGTAGTAAAGTCATATAGAGGTTACAGTAAATCTCTTTTAGTGATACAATAAATATTTTTGTTGTACTAACAAGGAACCGATTTTTCCTCTCTCCCCTCGTGCTCAAGCGTACGTGCTATGGGGTGATTCTATGGGCTGATTTGATCCGACATCTCCATCAGAATAAAAAAAGACGAGGATATATAATAGTCTGAACATTGGTCTGTTGCACGTTTGTAATATTTATCTCGTTCTGGGGTCTGCTGCACGCTCACCTGCTTTTACAGCTAGCTTCTGAATAAACGATGACGGCAAGAGAAGGAATTGGATAATGTTTTCTTTTTTAGCATTTTTTTGTTTAAGCGAAGTGTTCTTGTGCTAAACCTTTGGTTCCTTCCTGTCTTTGTTTCTTTTGAACTCTGGCCGTTGGTGTAAGGCGGAATCCCCAGCAAAATCTGCTATTTCTAGCTTTCATGATAAAGCTGGGAGAATGCCTATTATCTACCAAAAAGAAAGAAACGGTCATTAAATTCACGTCCACGCCTACTATCTAAAAAAAGAGAGAGAAACTGTGAATAAAATCACATCCAAGCCTTATAATTTTAAAAATGATTGAAAAATTATATGACTAATATTTTGAAGAAGTGAGAGTATTTTGTAACTGGCAGCACGCTGAAATTTCAAAGGGATGTTTGCAAAACCCTACCTACAAGTCGGAGAGTTTGTCAAAAATCCACTTGCATCTGGAATATTAACGGTAACACACCCGTAAGTTTTATTTAGTTGCAAATGCATGTTGCATGGTCATTATGCGCCATGGTCCTGATTCAGCTGGTACCTCTCCATGTTGCATGCATACACCGTACGTGCCCCCATGTGATGTGCATGAATTAATATAATCTTGTGCATGGCTGGAGCACCAGCTTCAAGTCCATGAGAGTGCATGTCTCGTACGCATGCAGGACACAATGTGGATCCTGAAGTTTGTCTCTTGTTGAGTGGTTGCGTTACCCTAAATGCAAATAGACATACACGTGTCTTTGGCATGGTTCAAGCTAACCATCTTTCTAGTTCGAACTCCAGATATAGCAATGGTTCCATTTGTTCTAACATGCAACACTTCTTTCTTCCTCAAAACCCCGTTAATTGCTGTCTATATCTAGGCGGATGGTAAGGTGGTCGGTGCCATTGGTGCACGAGAACATTTGGAATGTGGTATAAACCGCCCAGATGACTCTAAGGACTTAATCTTGGATGACCTCCCATCGTAAAACAAGTACAACTACGAGTCTGTAAAGTATAACCTGGCTAAATAATTTTTGTCCATCAGTATGGGTTACACCAGGTAGATGACCCATGACGCCGTGAGCCTTCTTGGCTACGGGTTAGGGTGTACGACTTACGGTTCTTTGAGAATGTAAGCCGTATGGCACAAGATGGGGTCTAGGTGAAGGTTGACGCCGGCATAAGAGCGTAATCCTTCCCAGGTGAAACCTTAACGGGTGTAATCTATTATTGAGGGACACTTTGTAAAGGCCTTATGGTAATCGAAGGAAACATGTGTATATATTGTTCCCATAGCGCGAGAGAGGCCGATCGAGTATTGTATACCACCTCTCCATGTTGCAGTAAATCTCTTTTAGTAAACGCAAAGAGTTTTTTTTATTTGCGAGACTTATATCATTCTGTTGCACTCGTTGTCACCAAGATACCAGTGAAAACTGTTCGTGAATCGAAGCTTTCAATAAAAAGTTATTGCTAAAATAAGATAAAAAAACATTCATGTACTTAAAAGGAACCAGTTTTTGCTAGTTGGTTGTCTACGTTTTTGTACTAGTTGGCTAAGATGGAAGTAAAGTTATGTAGGGGTTGCAATAAGTCACTTTTAAAGATGTAGTAAATCGCTTTTAGTAAATGCACAGAGAGGTTTTTATTTGTGAGACATATCATTCTGGTAATCTCGTTGTCACTAAGCTACCGGTGAAAACCATCCATGAATCGGAGCTTCTAATCAAAAGTTATGGCTAAAACAAGAAAAGAAATATTCATGGCTAAAAAGGAACCAATTTTTGCTTGCTGGTTGTCTACATGTGTGTACTAGTTGGCTAAGATGGGAGTAAAGTCATATAGAGGTTGCAGTAAATCTGTTTTAGTGATACAATAAATCTTTTTTAGTATATGCACAGAGAGGTTTTCTTTTGGGAGACTTATATCATTCTGTTAATTTTGTCGTCACCAAGCTACGGTGAAAATTGTTCATGAATCGAAGCTTCCAATCAAAAGTTATGGCTAAAACAAGAAAATAAACTTTCATGTACTAACAAGGAACGAATTTTTCCTAGTTGGTTGTCTACATGTGTGTACTAGTTGGCTAAGATGGTAGTAAAGTCATATACAGGTTGTAATAAATCTCTAGTAGTGATACTGTGAATCATGTTTCGTAAAGCCACAGAGAAGTTTTATTTTGTGAGATTTATATCGATCTGTTACTGTCATTGTCACCAAGCTACCGATGAAAACTGTTCGTGAATCGGAGATTTCTATCAAAAGTTATTGCTAGAACAAGAAAAGAAACATTACAATACTAATATGGAACCATTTTTGTTAGTCGGCCGTAAAAAACACATACGTGAGTGTGTCCCTATCTTGCTCAGAGAAACAGTGGGCGGTGGCGTCAGGACAGAGATGTGGAGCAGAGGATCGAGTGTGTAGTTGGAAAATACTCTACCTGCGGATTCTTACGATGCGAAGATCTGACGCCTTACCTACGATATCCTAAGTGTGTTTTTGTCAACTTCCTATGCGATCGTTTTAATAAAACTAGATAATTGCTCATATTTTTTTTACATATTCGTTGTATGTTTATCCGGTATAGGTATAGCAACAATGGAAGTGAGTACCGGTCTACCAGAGGTAGTGGCTTGTGCTGAGATGTCAAGTCATGTGAGAGTTTATAGTATTTTAGTTTATTTCATATTTAGATTGGTGCGAACACTTATTACATCAGTTTAGTTCCTTTATAAATTAGTTTTGGCAGTGCAATTCCCTTTTAGATTAGTACAATTTAGAATTCACTGTATAACTTTATATGCACATATAACTTTTCATGTGCTATGTTCGCTCATCATGTGTTTTTTCTGTTTACTCCAATTTTTGTTAACAACTATCTTTTTCAACAAAAATCTCTACCACTATGTCACTTTAAATAACATAAAAGAAAATAGAAACTGAATAACAATACAAATGACACTACTACAAAAAGGCTAATACTGGACGCCTCATCACAGACGGTTGACCAAAACCGTCGGTATTACATTCAATCACTGAGCGGTTTTGGTTTAGGGCAAATGCGTACTCTTAACTAGCGCTAAAAACCGTCGTGAAGAGCAATATCACGAGCGGTTCATTTTGAAAACCGTCGTAAAGTATCACGAGCGATTACGAACACGGCCGTGCATGATATTATCGATATCCGAGCGGTTTTAAACACAACCGTCGTGAAGTATCACGAGGCGGTTACGAACTAAACCGTCGTGATATTAATTAATATCACGAGCGGTTCTTAACAATAAATGCTGTGATAATATCGCTCTGACTCCACGGTCGTCGCCATCCGCCCGGCTCCCCGTCGTCTCTTCATCGCCGATCTGTAGCGTCTGTTAAATCGCCAATCCGCCCGGCTCCCGATCGTCTCTTCGTCTCACGCTCGAATTTATTCCTTGTTTGATAAAAGGATCATCCGCCATCAAGATGATCATCCCCATACTTATAAAATTAAAAAGCGAAATGGCTGCCTCTTCCTGTCGCGGCAGCGATGGCCTTCTGGCCTCCTTGCGAGCACCTCTCTCGGTGTAGGTTGAACCGTCTTTGCGGAAGAACAACATTTGATCAACGGTGTCTTCACTCCTCTGCCGGCGGAGAATTTCGGAGCGGTGGGACCACCTTCGCCGTCTTGACATCCTCCTCCGCCGTGTCTTCGGGTGATCTCCCACTTCGGTAGCGTTCTGGCGTCATCGGCGTAGTCCTCCAAAACGGCGTTGCGTCTCGAGGAGCTTGCCGTCACTTGGGCTGTGAAATCGGCGGCGGTGACCGATCGACGGGCGATACCCCTCAAGCAAGGGAAGAGCCTATGGGCTCAATTCTTCTTAGTTCAACGATCTGAGGGTCTTGGAGACACTTGAGCAGCAGCGTCGTGAGTGGGCGCATTCGAGCTTCATTCGTGATGATCGAGAACCGTCAATCTTGGCGCCGTCGCTTATGAAGTATTGAAGGCGGAGATAGCAGCCTACCTCCGCCACTAGAAAAACTTTGTTTTATTTATAGGTTTTACTTTTTAAATCTTTTTGTAGCGGTAGCCCACATTTGTTTGGCCATATATATGAAAATTCCAAAATGAAAAAAAAGTTTGGAGGTGAAGTTACTATATTTAATTATATGTTGAATTATTGCGCTCTCTCTCTCTCTCTCTCTCTCTCTCTCTATATATATATATATATATATATATATATATATATATATATATATATATATATATATATATCGAGAGGCGGTTTTGTGGAAAAACAAAATCTAGTTTGGAGGTGAAGTTACAATTAATATTAATTATATCGAGCAGCGTCAGCAGGCGGGTGGGCGCATTCGAGCTTAGATTCGTGATCGAGGAACGTCCGATCTGACACGCCGCCTATGAAGTATTGCGAGATGGAGATAGCACCTACCTTCGCCACTAGAAAAACCTTGTTTAATTATAGGTTTATGCTTTTTAATATAAACATGTAATTTCTTCACATGTCATGTAAGTGTATATACTTGAGAAAAAAACATTTCACAGACGGTTCCATAATGGAACGTGTCTGCGATATTATCATGGCGGTTCCATAATAGAACCGTCTCGATAAATCTTTATAAGTAGGAGCTACCTGACTTGCCGCTAGGGTTTGCGCTCTAACTCGTCACTCCCAGTGACCTTACTCTCGTCCATTCCCTCCTCGTCATTTCTTGGCCGCCATTCTTCCGTCGCCGGCAGTTGCAGCATCTGGTGACCTTTGCAAAAAACACTAAATGCGATAAGAGTGTCTTTTGCGGCGTCACCGTTAATACTAAACTCTGATAACGCCAAACTCTCGTCACTCCTGACTCGGCCACTAGGGTTTGCGCCCGCCTAACTCCGTTCCTCCCCACCTCGGCGCCCGCCGCTTGAACCCTTTGGCCCTTAAGCTCTGGCCGACTTTGCTTTCCCCATCCACCCTCTATTCTCCTCTAGATCTGTTAGCTTAATGTCTTTTGTTGAGTTTGATTTTTATGCATGAGCCTTAAGTTGTGTCACGATGTTTGTGTGATTTATGCAAGGTAAAGGAAATGGATGAGGGTTGTCTTTGGTGGTGGGGTCGCCACCGTGGTTCTTGTTGTACTAAGGTCCCTCTCTGTCTCTACCCTCCTTGCTCTGTGATGAAAATGGCTAGCTAGTGCTCTGCGATGGATCTTGGGGGCTACTCTTGGTGTGGTGGGTTTGGGCACCCTTGGTCTTGTTCTCTTCTTGATGAGCGCTCAATGATGTTAATAGTCTTATGCTGAAATTGAATTGATAATTAGTTCATATTAATAGTCCCCTTGCTCTGTGATGTAATGATGTAAATAGTCCTATGCTGAAATTGAATTGATAATTAGTTCATATTAATAGTCCCTTGCTCTGTGATGTAATGATGTAAATAGTCCTATGCTGAAATTGAATTGATAATTAGTTCATATTAATAGTCCTCTTCTTGTGTGATGTAATGATGTCAATAGTCTTATGCTGAAATTGAATTGATAATTAGTTCATATTAATAGTCCCCTTGCTCGTGATGTAATGGTGTCAATAGTCTTATGCTGAAATTGAATTGATAATTAGTTCATATTAATAGTCCCTTGTTCATGCGGTCAAGTTCTCCTACCTCTTGCGTGCAGTCGTCCTACCATTCCATTCATAATCTCTTCTCTATAAAGTCTCCAAGCGGTGGTGCTTGTGCCATTAAAACGGCATCATATATATATTATATATATATTATTAAGTGATCTCGACCACTTTAGGAATTAGTCCACATGACATGAGAAGAATAAGGCGGTATCCACGGGCAATCTCATTGAGCCCTTGCAAGTATAAAGTATGGATGCAAAGAGGCGGTCGGACATCCAATTACGGATTGGGCGTCGCTATGTTGAAAATAGCGTTGATCTTTAACTACTCTGGTAGGAAGTGGCATCATGTATTAGCAACCAACAATTCTTAAGCATGTAATTGTCTTTAAAGCCAACAAGAACACCAAGCAACAAGTTGAGAATTCTTTTGAAATATGAGAATGGTTGCTTGGTGTTCTTATTGAGTTTTTAAAATGATTACATGCTCAAAATGGTTGGTTGCTTATATGATGCCACTTCGATGGATATCAAGATCAACGATACTTTGAACATAGCGGTAATGGATGTCCGACGCTTCTTTGCATCCACAAACCGTGCGTGATATATCACTATCACGTGGGCGGTTTGTGGCTAAAACCGCTGCATGATATATCCTATCACGCACGGTTTGTGGCTAAAACCGTGCGTGATATGTGATTATCGCTGCACGGTTTGTGGTGAAATGGATATGATTATCCTGAGCGGTTTGTGGCTAAAACCGTGCGTGATATATGATTATCACCGAGCGGTTTGTGGCTGAAACCGTGCGTGATATGATTATCACTGAGAGCGGTTTGTGGATGAAACCGTGTGTGATATATGCTTATCGCAGACGGTTTGAACCACAAAGCGCTGCGGAAATATACATCACGAGCGGTTCAAAACCGTGCGTGATGACCTCATGTCATCACGACCCATAAACTCGGGCGGCTCACGAAACCGTGCGTGATGGCGTTTTGAACCGTCTGTGAAAGCCTTTTCTGTAGTAGTGTGATCACAACGAAATTTATTAGCCAAGGATACAACACAACTTGAGATGAGCACATTCTCGAAATAATATGGCATCACGATGACCCTTATTGAAAAAAAAGAAAGAGAAAGACACAAATAACACAACATGGCCCTGGCTTCCACGTGGCGTCCCCATGCGTGCATATTCTTAAACAACAACCGTGGGAACGTCGATATCCTTGGTGCAGAAACGGTAGCATGCATTGTTACAACGTTCCAGTGCATCATTCACTTCCTCACTGCCAACATCTGATTATACCAAAATAATTTGCATTAGAAGCAAAACCTTTGTCAATGATCAAGTAGTAAGAGGCTAGGTAAGGGTAATAAATTTGTCTTACAAGTGTTTATGTTGTTGCACACAGAGGATGTACATCCTAACTTGCAAAAGTCAATGACACCTGCTTCATCTGCCAAAACATCTTCTATTAAAATGGAATTTGTTGATTGTGAAAAAATTAATAAAATGAATGGATTCATATTTTACCAGAGTGCGGGGAAAGGCTAAGGTGATCATAAGGAGGCTTGCATTTCTTCGCCTCTTGAATTATGCAACCAGAGAGACTTGCACAGACTGGCCTAGGGGTACCCGGAAGACGACAAGTGTTATATATATTTCTCGCTGAGGTGGATGGGCAGCAGCTCTTAGCCTCCACTTGGATGTACTCTAGAACTAGACCCAGTATGAGTGCACTGATAATCACACTCTTAAGACCTTTTCCTTCCATACTCTTCTTGTGGGATCTTCCTCACGGAACAAGGATAAATGACTGTTATTCAAGTTACAAACCGAGACCTACAAGGCATCTATTTATATAGCCTGTTGCACGCTACAAGTGAACCACATGTATCATCTCCTTGATAGTACCAATTATTGTGCCATGTAGTCAGTAGACGATATCACCATCACACCATGCCACCAACCATAGCACGTGTACAATATCTGCAAATTAATTAGGGATGCACTCCCGTTAATTCGCACCACATGATACTAACAAGGAATGGAACAGCCCAAACTTGGGTTCGTATTTCAAATGTATAAAAATGAGTAGAATTTAAAACTTTTTATGCATCATGATGTTATTTGAATTTTCTAGAATTTCTTTCGAAGGCTTTGTTTACATTGAAAACCTATTGCTTCAATTAACTAGAAGCATAATCTTTTAAAACTTTTAAAACAAATTTTGTGATCATCCTCTGAAAATATTTTTCCTAGGATCTACATCATCTCAGTAACTCCTCTGAAAAATTTCATTTTTTCTAGATTTTATTTGCTAGGTTAAAAGGGCTAGTCAAACCAATTAGATCCTTAGTCAAACCCTAGAGCAGAACCTTGAAAAAAAATTAGAGAAAAAATTCAATGCATGAAAATCTCTAAAAATTTTATACAAGGTTAATCTTAGTGTCAGGAACCTCCTGCAAAATTTTTGGAATTTTTTTCCTAGGATCTACATCATCTCAGTAACTCCTCTGAAAAATTTCACTTTTTTCTAGATTTTATTTGCTAGGTTAAAAGGGCTAGTCAAACCAATTAGATCCTTAGTCAAACCCTAGAGTAGAACCTTGAAAAAAAATTAGAGAAAAAATTCAATGCATGAAAATCTCTAAAAATTTTATACAAGGTTAATCTTAGTGTCAGGAACCTCCTGCAAAATTTTTGGAATTTTTGGAGTTGTGTAACTCTATCTAGAAATTCCTCAAAGACTTACCTTTTGCTTTCTAAAAACCAACATGCACTGTTCCTTGGGCCCGAACCCAAACCTCCTGGTGGAACCCAACCAACTTCCCAATCGGACCAGGACTGTTGGATTTGAAATCAACCGTCCAGATTAATTGGGCCATTCGGACCGTCTGAACAAACGCGCAATCTAGGCCGCTCAATTTTGATCGGACCGTCTAAGCAAGCATGCGTGCGCACCGTCAGATCTTGATCGGACCGACCATTAGTGATATCTGAAAATTCAACATGCTACCACTAACATTGGTTGGATGTAAATTTTTTAATAACTACGTTACAAAATAAACTCCCCATTTCAAACTACAAGCCATTTCATCTTTGGATCTTTTGACCTAATTAATCTTCCATCTCTTGCATTTATTAGTAATCCCGTGATACATGTGGACGGCAGTGATACATGTGGACAGAACTGACCATTACTAAATGTCTTCTAGGCTGTATCGGCCAAAATTATTGTGCCATGTAGATGATATCACCATGCCAGCCACCAACCATGCGTTATAAAAACAAGGAACAAATGTAGGGGTGTAGATGTTGTTTTAGCTTCTATCACCTAAACCAAGGAGTAAAGAATAATTAATGACAATGGTAACTTTATTTAATAGCTTATGTATTATATTTTTTTCATGTCTGGTGCTATTGTGGCATGTGTCCGCTACTTGTGTGAGGGATTTGCCATCCTACGCACTCTAGCAGCTTATCGTTGTTTCAGGTATCGGCTGTCTAAGCAAGGTATTCTAGAATCTTAAAATGATTATGGCCATTTGCACGGCTGATATTATTGTTCAGTCCTTTAATTAGCTTATTCATATGCAGAACTTGTGATATAAGCAGCTCTAGATTAGGTACTCCGATATGCGTAGCTTGCCTCTTCTGAGTTTTCTCTGGAATCAGGTCTCAACCTCCATGTTCCTCTTAGGAAGGAAATTTGCGCTGTCGGACCCGAATTTCGAGAATCCAAATCCTCTATGAAAACACTGTGCAATTCCCTGGATCAATAGATAGCACTCACAGGCACATTGCTAAATTAATCATACAAGTCGTGAACTAAAACAAATATATTACAACACAAAGTGACATAGACCACGTCGGGTCGAGTTTTAAAAAAGGGGCCGAACAAGGCCAACTTGATTACATTACATGAAGATAACAAAATCTACAGTGGAAGCAAAAGGGGAGGTAGGGATCATCTCACCACAGGCAAGTGACTGGGGCAACCTGTGTATGACAGATATTAACCAAGAGTGGATAATATCAGTTGTACGCGAGTACCAACGAGTCTACTTAGACTAGGGCGAGACCTAAACTATAGAACTATACTACTCCTCGTCATTTCCTTTTCCGTCGGCTTCTGGGCCTTCATAGAATGCGTAGTCTCCTTCGCCTTCATTGTCTGAAGAATTCGGGGAGAGGAGCGAGAATGAGCACAACTTCCGTGCTCGCGAGCCAACACACAATGCAATAATATATATATATATATATATATATATATATATATATATATATATATATATATATATATATATATATATATATATATATATATATATATATATATATATATATATATATATATATATATATATATATATATATATATGCAAGGCTAAACAAGAATGGCTCAGTTCTTTTATTTGCTAAAGCAAAATTTTTAATTAATCATATTTACAAATTCCTATCACATAGCATTTTAACAAATTGCATTTTATTAAAGAGAGTAATTGTGCAATATTTATTTCAGTAGAGGTTCCCTCCATCGGAAACTCTACACCATGCATCGTTTTGATTGGAGCTACCTCCAATTACTACCACCGCTGAGCTCGAAGACTTAGGTAAAATCCAACATAGGGCTAGGTGAGCCCTCTACATTTTTCATACCACCCACAAAGTTTTTGAGATAGAACTAACTCAAGTTAAGTTCCCATGTCCGCCTTTGACCGTAGGCACAGCTGTTTAAACAGTTTTAGACTCTACAGAGGTTGTGCACTGTACCCATAAGAGATAGTCATACTCGTTACCCCACATAATTCCACAGTCATGTAGTTGAGCGACCATCACAGTAACCTTTCAAACTACCTCCCCCTCTTCTTACCATCATGAGTGCTCCTATTGCACTTAAGTATGGCAATTTCAGTCCCAGGACTTCCTCCCCCTCTTCTTCAAGTCTGTATGGATCCTTGTCTTGCTGCAAAGATCTCTCGACCACTGGCACTTTCGAAAGGTATGCCTTTCCAAAGCCGAACCTTTCTAACACCTTTCAAGTGTAGGTTGACTGATGCAGTAATATCCCTTCAGGGGCATGCTCAAGCTGCAAGCCTAGACAATATTTGTTTTACCCAAATCTTTCATTTCGAACTCCTACCCCAGGTAATAACTTGCTTTCGTAATACCTTCCAGGGTTTCGATGATATTCAAATCAAGTATATACATTGAGATTATACAAAATTCATTATGAGATCGTCGTATAAATACACAGGGATAATTCTCATTGTTCGTATAAATGATGGGACATGTAGGAGAAACTACAGATAATTCTCATTGTTCGTATAAATGATGGGACATGTAGGAGAAACTACACAGTCTGTTAATAAAGCATGAAAGGACCCCCAAGAAAGACTTCACTATGGACAGTGGAATTGTACATCGACATCCCCACGCAACTGAGCTAGGCTCAGTTCTTGATGTGTTGCTATTGTAAGCGCACCAGTTTTAGATATATTTATTAGTGTTAGGTCAATATAATTTAGACAATGTGGATAAGAGAATTTTATATTGCCAACATTTTAATTCTTTACCCTATATTAAGCCATATTGTTATGTTATTGAATGGTATACTGTTCAATAGTTTTTAATCAATTCACGTATGAGCTTGAGCTGCCTTAAAAAGGGATGAGCTTGATTTGCTCAAAAAAATATTCAGAATTTTTTTTATTACTGGCATGTTATTTGCTTCCCGATTTTAATTTGCTTTATTTTTATTAAGGCTAGGTGGATTACATTTACATATGCAGACTACCACAAATTTTATCGTGCTTGCAATATATTTGGTTTAATTTATATCAATCGAGACGTGCTTTGCACGTACACGCTTACTAGTTAATATTAAGCTTGGAACTATTAATACTTCCTAATTTAATTTTTTTTGGACAATTCCCAGTCCCGACATTATTTCCAAATTGATATTTCCTAACAAAAAAGTAAAACACTAAGTCATATTTAATTTTTCTGGACTTCTTTTGTATTTTCGAACTTAATGTACAAGTTTGGCTTTGTAATTTCCAATTTAATTTTTTTCATAATTTGCACGTATAAATATACAAAATTTAGTTTATATTCCTAAATTAATTATTACCCAAATTAAATTTCCAATTTATTAATTTAAGTTTTATTTTCCAATTTATTGTATTTTATCTACATCTATATTTGTATTTTGTATTTAATTGTAGTTCCAAATTTGCATGTGGACTCTAGATTGCCATTTTTTACTCGTAGGTCAAATCTAGGCCCTTATAACCATAAGGTTGCAGCCCAAACAAACAAGCTGGCTTCTCCGAAATGTTTTTGGTGGCTTTTACACAAAATAAAAAAAAGTTATTGAGGAGGTGCGTTTTGTGGCTTTTTGTATGTTGGAGTTCAATCTTTTTCGCTCAAGTTAGTTTGAAATTATCCACCAAAAAGATAGATTGCCAATCAACGAAAAATTAATTCAGCCGCAGCCGCTACAGCTGCAGCCTAAACAAACAGGAACAGGCCCTTAGTGAGGACCCTCCGTGATAATTTTGAAACCAAATAGTTTTCCCTTGTCGTGATTGATGATGAGCAACAAATATATGTTCCCAATGCCCAACAACGATCAATGACAGGCCATGGCCAATTGCAGGTTGAACATGTGATATGTACTGAAACAACTTCCATCAAGATTCGACTTTACTCCCTTCAATTAATTTCAAATCTTAGGTCCGGCAGGGATTGGTTCTAATCCCTCATTATCCAAAGGGATTGGTTTTAATCCCTCCTTATCCATACATTGTGATCCGACTCAATCTCTTCAGATTGACTCTGAATTAGAACAAAAATATATCCCTTCCAATCCAAAGGGATTGGTTCCAATAATCCCTACCTATCCAAACAAGTCCTTAGGTGGATTACATGCCCATCGCATGCGCCATCAGGCCGGCGGATCTAGCATGTAAGCATTGGGGTCATGTGACCCCAATGACTTCTTGCTAAGCCTAGTACAAATTCTCTTTAGAGATAATAAATGACACTTATAAACAAGCAATGATATCATCTAAGCCTAGCTGCATAATGACTAAACTCATCGGCTAAATTTCGTGGCTTCGCCCCTATGCGCCATCGTCCTGATTCAGCTGGTACAGCCGTCTGCATGTGGGACCAATGTTCCCATGGCGCGAGAGAGGCCGATCGGGTATTGGATGCCACCTCTCCATGTTGCATGCATGCGCCGTACGTGCCGCCATGTGCATGAATTAATATAATCTTGTGCATGGCTGGAGCACCAGCTTCAAGTCCATGAGAGTGCATGTCTCGTACGCATGCAGGACACAATGTGGGTCCCATGGCATGCATGTTACCGTACGTGCCGCCATGTGGATGAATTAATATAATCTTGTGCATGTCTCGTACGCATGCAGGACACAATGTGCGTCCCATGGCATCATCAAGTTTGTCTCCTTGTTTTGAGTGGTTGTGTGTTCTACGCAACCACACGTAACGTATGTTCTTCATGATATATAGAACTCAGCCACGTTATACACCTGGACGGCCATCAAAACTATTGTGGCATGCCCGTACGTGATGTGGCCAGGCCACCAACCATATATAGTTCGTGCATGATATGTTGCAATTAATCACAGGCTAGGAAGAATTTAGAGTGCCTTTTTTTTTTAGATGCCCGTGTTTTCTTTGAAGGTGGATCCGATGTAGAGTGGGTAGGAGATGATACAGATCTGTATAAAAAAATATGATTGAACATAATGTTGAACGAAATAAAGAAGTAAATTTGCGAAATCTTTGACATAACCTAAGAATCTTCTTTTACGGAACCATGTTTATATTTTTTTTACAATTATTTCATACGCGCACGGGCTGGATGTCCCAGTAAAAGTAATTGCGATAGCAATTTTGCTGCTGCACGTCGTTACTGATGATTGATGATGAGCAACAAATATATGTTCCCAATGCCCAACAACGAACAATGACAGGCCATGGCCAAATGCAGGCTGAACATGCGATATGTACTGAAACAACTTCCATCAAGATTCGACTTTACCCCCTTCAATTAATTTCAAATCTTACGTCCGGCAGGCGTTGCTGGCTAGTATAAACAGAGCGTGCTGCATGCGGTCGATCGGATCGAAGCATTAAGGCTCCACAATGTGCTCAAGCGTACGTGCTATGAACTGACACATGCAATGCATAAGTGAAGACATGGGGTGATTCTATGGGCTGATTCGATCCGACATCTCCATCAGAATAAAAAAGACGAGGATATATAATAGTCTGAACATTGGTCTGTTGCACGTTTGTAATATTTATCTCGTTCTGGGGTCTGCTGCACGCTCACCTGCTATTGCTATCCAGCATCTATCAAAGACAGAAGCCGGCATGTGCTGAGCTCGATCGATCTGCTGGCTGTGACATATCCAGCATCTATTTTAGTTCGTAATATTGTTTATAATTCCTTTGTTACATTTTTTTTAGAGTATATGCAGTTCGAATATATATCAGCTCCATGAATCTACATAAATCTTTGTAACATTTATTTTTTTTAATATGAATTTTTCAGTTAAAAATAAGATTCAGAATTTTATTTCGGGGACTTATAATTTTGAATGTAGACTTTGTATCTAATATGACTAACTAAATTCATGATTCGTCCAAACTCAAACTCTTTTGTTTCGAGAAAAATATACAGATAGGAATAGACAGATTAAATATACCATCTACTTGAACTACATGCAATATTTTTGTTGTGATTTTTTTATACGTGGGGGAGAGGTAGTCCAGAGTTTTGTTACTTGGGTTCCATTGCATGTGCATAAACCTTCTGAAAGTACCCAAAAACTTAAGTGCAGCTAAACAGAAATAAGCAATAAATTGCAAACTAATTGAAACAACGGCATAACAGTAACCTACAAGATTTCACCGCCAGAAATTACAATATGGCTGTTAAGGCAAAGACACAGCGTTAATACAATCTCTGAGTTAATTACAAGAAGTCAAAAGAAGAAATTACAACCCCGAGTAAATTACAAAAGAAACTTTGCCATTGCAACCTTGCTCTGATACCACTTGTAGGGTCGTTAATGGCAATCAGAGAGCGTGAATGATTGTGGAGTAATTTTTTTCAGTAACCGTTGTTAGCCGCTTCCAAGAAAAATCACACGCTCGGAAGAAGTTCTTGCTTCGGCAGAAATTCACACTTCGGCAGCGCTCGGCAGAGCCTAGACTCACGCTCCGCAACACTCTTGATTGGCGTTAGAAACTAGTCTTTGCAAGAGAGATGGGGCGTGCCGCCAGACTGACCGAGAACGCGCTTGCTTGTAGGCCCGGCCTAGGCACGACACGGCCATCACTATTCATGGGCTTTCATTACTTCCTTCGTTGTTACTTTTACTCTAATGATACCTGCTTTTACTTGGCTACCCATACGCACACGAATGCCAGTCACTGCCAGAATCGTCTAAATTCCCGAGTGCTCACAATTTTCCCGAGTGTTTTGAATAATACACTCGGGAACTTCCCGAGTGCCTCATGAAACACTTGGGGAGAGAATAAAACACTCGGGAAATTAAAGTTTCCCGAGTGTCCGATTGGACACTCGGGAAACTTTCACGGGAGCAATGATTTTCCGAGTGTCGACACTTGGGAGCTAAAATGCACAGGCCGCGCCATTTCACGCGTGTAGCGTTTGTAACCCGTTCTCATCCCCAAACCCCACCCCCCCACCCCGCCGTTTCCTCTCCCAAACCCCCCGCGCGCTGCTCTCCTCCCCGTCCTCCACCGCCTCCACCGGCTCCGCCTCCCATTGCCTCTGTGCAGCTCCCTCCTCCTTGGCCGCCCAAACTCCGCCGCCTCCCGGCTCCCCCTCCTCCCTTGCCGTCACCCCCTCGTCCGCCCTTGCCTTGCCTTGCCTCGACTCCGCCTCCCATTGCCTCTGTGCAGCTCCCTCCTCATGGCCGGCCCGGCCTCCGCCTCCCGGCTCCCTCCTCCGGCTCCCTCCTCATGGTGTGCCCCGACTCCGCCTCCGGGCTCCCTCCTCCTTGGCGCCACCCCAGACTCTCCGCCTCCCAGCTCCGCCTCCGGGCTCCCTCCTCCATGGCCCGCCCAGGCTCTCCGCCTCCCTCGGCTCCTCGGCTCCCTCCTCCATGGGTTCGTATAGGTAAGTTAAAAATCGAGCGTGCTATTTAGCAAATCCATTGAAATTTGTTGGGTGGGTTAGATGATGTAGTCATTCATATTATTACTCTAAAGGGTGATAGATAGCACAATTAAAATCGCTTGAGGATTATCCTGTTTACAGTAGTGAGGATTATTGGAGAACACATTGAACCACACTTGGGGAATATTGTAGTTGCTCTCTGTGGGTGGTGCATGTATAGGTTGGGAACACATTGAACCACACCAAGAAAGAGAGAGGTAATTAATTGTAACATATGAAGAGTTACATGGAGTATAAGCTAGTGCAGTGTTGTCGGGTTAGTAAATTGATCTGCATATATGTTCATGAATTGTGAAACCATGTCATGTATCTTGTAGCTATACAAGCTGTAGGTAGCTATTCTATGGAGTATACACACGCTTTTACATGCATCGTGTTCCCCCTCTTGTAGGTCTATCTGATTAGGGAATTAAGAAGGTAATTAATCATGGGAACTTCACCATGAGTATGTCGTTGCATGATAGTTTTTTTTCCTGATGCATGTGACAGATTATATGGCTGAGCGAGCTACATTCATATGTTGTTCTAGGGTAGTTCCTGCACGTACATGCCCTAGATAATAGAGATATATATGTATGTATGTATGTATGTATCTGTATTATCTCTCCCACCACTCAAAGCTGAGAGAGATTGACAACTACCTGGATGATGCTTTAGCTAGAGCTAGCTAGTTGTTGCCTTGTGTAATTAGAGTGCTAGCTAGGAGGGTGGTTATGTTGAATTGGTCATGGCTTGGCAATTGTTGCCCTACTCTTGTAGAAAACCCTACACAAGACCCAGTCCTCCTGTTTACATTAAAAATATTAGATGAAAATTAGATTGAACAATAAGTGTAAATTGGTATATGTGTATGTATTTGAAGTTATCATGGGATCGAGGTCTTGCAATTTGAAACTTTTGCAACCAAGCATGATGTGCATTTTTTTATAAAAAAGAATGATTGAAGAAAATGATATATGCTTAGCGTTGAAATTCATTTCTTGCCTTTGTATGTAAATGTTTTGTTGACTCTGAAAGAAGAGATACTATTTTTCCTGAGTAGTAGTAGAACTACCTTGCTCCTTCTTTCAGGAAGTACTTACGTGGCTAGCTAGTTACATAGACGAATATTCTAACTTCTTGTTACGTTAGCATTCCATGCAAAACTGTATGAGAACGGGATATCATGGATAATTTTCTACTAAGCTTGAGTTTTATAGATCATCTCTGTCAAATTTCTTGTACTGATGCACACAGCATGTGCTTATATATGACATCAAGTTTATTTAGTTTTCTTCTCTTTAGCATACCGACTCAACATGATGTAATTGGACTCTTCTGTTCATGATCTGGAGACTTCTTCCATGCATGCCCCCTTTCTTCTCCATATCTTTTCTTATGTGGTTAAATACTCGCAGTCTTGAACTAAGTTGTTTCTTTCTAAAAAAACAAACCAATAATGAGTATGATCCCACTCTAAAACTACCCATTAATTCCCTATGACTACGATGCCCATGAGCTCTAGGGTTTTTACTATATTATATGTACTGTATAAGGTCCATAAGATTAAGTATGTCCAACAGTACTTACATCTACACTTCACTTCAATAAAAAATTTTGTTTTGTCTAAATTTCGATGCTTAAGTGCGATTCTATCCTAATATAGCTCATGCTACTTGCCTCTGATCTTGCCGCCTCCTCACCGAACGCCTCCACCGACACACACAGTTGCACCATCTTCCCCACCGCAGCTCCTCGGCTCCCTCGGCTCCAAGAAGTCTTGTAAGGTAATGGATAAGTGGAAAAGAAATAAAGTTTGCTTATTTTCTTTTGTGTTGTCCATTTATGGTGGATTGATATCTTTGTCATTACAATGCTACATTAACGCGTTAATAAATAAAGGCATTCATATATATTGAAAGAAAGTGTTTTTATGCTCTGTTGATCATGTATATTGTCTTCATGTCAATCTGTTTTAGTGTACATATATAGGGCATGCATCATAGGGTAGCTTCTAGCTAGCTCTGTAGTTGTAATTTTGACATAAATAAAAGTTGGATTAAAATATGCATTATGTTTTGCACAATAGGATGGTGAGGATCGTAGTTGGATGTACTTTGGGCGAGAGCGATGGGTGGTGTACCCAAGAATGGATGGAAAAGTCGATGATTTTGTGGATAGAGCATTTGCAAGGAGTAATGGGCGGGGTGTGTTGTGGCCTTGTTCTCGTTGTTGAACACACGGCCACAAATGAGGGCAACAATGATCGCACACCTTTTTGTGCAAGCACGGATTTAGGGCAGGCTATACCGTGTGGTTCTATCACGGTGAGTCACAATATAGCAGATCAGATGTGCTAAGGGAAGCAACGGACGATGGCGGCCACAATGAGAGTAGGATAGAAGACATGCTAGATGATGTGCGTCATGCATATGGGCCATCTGCTTAGGAAGAACCGGAGCCTGCAACAAGGGCTTTCTTTGATATGTTGTCCGCAGCGAGTCAACCACTTCATGGGCAAACACAGGTGTCCCAACTAGATGCCATCACACAACTACTTGCTGTCAAGTCTCGAGTTGAGCACAAGCATTGCTGCTTTGATGCATTCTTAAGCGTGTTTAGCACCCTTCTCCCGGATGGTCACAAACTGCCCGCTAACTTGTATGAGGCCAAGAAATTGATAAGCGCACTAAATATGCCATATGAGAAGATAGATGTTTGTCCAAATCATTGCATGCTATTTAGGAATGAGAATGTGGACAAAGATCAACGTGATAAGTGTGGTGAGTCTAGGTTTGTTGAGGTTGACTCGGTGATGGTCGGAAGAGGCGACTTCCTATTGGCGAGAAAAATACTTCGCTATCTACCATTTGTGCCACGAATCCAATGGTTATACATGTCGAGGTTTACGCCAAATAAATGGTATGGCACAAGTATGGTCGTCGGTACCATAATGACAAGATGGTCCACCCATCGATGGTGAAGCATGGAAGCAATTTGGCCGAGACTATGTAGAGTTTGTCATGAGCCTCGAAATGTTCAATTGCAATTGCAAGCGATGGGTTTAACCCATTTGGTATGAAATTGCGCCATACAATTTGTTATTCTGTGTTTGTCATTCCCTTAACCTCCCACGGCGTTTGCATGCGAAGCGGTACATATTCCTTTCCTTGATAATCTCGGTCACGAATACCCGAGGAAGAATATGAGTGTATTCATGGAGCGATGGTGGATGAATTGTTACATGCTTGGGAACAAGGCATAGTGACATATGATCGGGCATTGAAACAGAACTTCACCATGCGGGTCGCGTACCACACATCCATGCATGACTTCCGGCATACGGGATATTCTCAGAGGTGGTGCAGACATGGGAAGATGCCATGCCCAATCTGTAGGGAGGCGTTGCGTGGTCATTGGCTAAAGCATGGTCACAAGCACTCCTTCTTCGATTGTCATCGTCAATTTCTTCCAATTGACCACGAATTGAAGTGACACAACCTGGATTTAGGGCCAATATTGTCTGTCATGATGGACCACCACATCGTCTGGCGGTGAGGAGGTTCGTGCATGGCTAGATGCTTTGAAGCCTCTTGATGATGGTGATGGGTTCGAGAAATATGGTGAGGAGCACAATTGGACTCACATTCCAAGTTTGTGGCGGCTGCCATACTTTCATAAGCTCATTCTTCCCCATAACATAGATGTAATGCATAATGAGAAGAATGTTGCAGAGGCCATATTTAGCACATTCTTTGACATTCCAGACAAGATGAAGGACAATATGAAGGCTCGCCTTGATCAGGAGGAGCTTTGCAACAGGCCCTCGCTGAATATGATCCATAAGCCAACTACTGGCAAGTGGGAGAAGCCAAGAGCTAGTTATTGCCGAACTAGGGTTTAGAGGAAGGAGATTTTGGAATGGTTTCAGACCCTAAAGTTTCCTGATGGGTATGCAGCAAATCTGAGGAGATGAGTGAATTTAGCTACCATGCGCATCAATGGCCTAAAGAGCCATGACTACCATATATTCATGGAACGCCTTTTGCCTGTGATGATCCATGGCTACGTCCCCAAGTGTGTTTGGCAAGTGATGGCGGAGTTGAGCTTCTTTTATCGACAGCTATGTGCGAAAGAGATAGATCCCATGGTAATGTCAACTATGCAGCGTGAAGTGCCTGTGTCGCTTTGCAAGTTGGAAAAGATCTTTCCACCTGGCTTCTTCAATCCAATGCAACATTTAATTCTCCATCTTCCCTACGAAGCTAGGATGGGGGGACCAGTGCAAAACCGGTGGATGTATCCAATTGAGAGGGAACAAAAGGAACTACGAGGCAAAGCAAAAAATCGATCACGTGTTGAAACATCCATAGCGGAGGCGTACATAATTGAGGAAATTTTCTATTTCACATCAATATACTTTGCTGACAATGTTCGCACAGTGCACAATCAAACCTCACGATACAACATTGGCATCCCTCAAAATAATTGCCAACTTAGCCTCTTCACCGGAAGAGGTGACACTTCAAGTGGTGGTACTCCCAAAGTTTTTTCGCGGGATGAGTGGTTGACTGTGATGTTGTATGTCTTTACCAACCTCTCCGAAGTGGATGATTACATTAGGTATGCAACAATTATTTTTCCCAATAATTGATGCATGAGTGTTTTAATCTACTTGTCTTGTTGCCTATAGGGAATTTGTTAGGAGCGAGTGGAAGCAACGTCGAGACCCATCCGAAAAACAAGTTGAGACCCTTCTTAGGAAGGGTGCTGGGAATTGTAAACCTAATTTCCCGACTTGGTTCTATCAGAAAGTAACTTCTCTATTAGCTAGTCCCCCTTGCACATGATATTTACTAAGTAAAGAGGAACTAATATATGAAACCCATTCTATTTATCTTTGTAGAGTTTGAAGGACAAGTCTATGAGCAATGAATTGAGGCAAGTTGCTCAAGGATGCCACACTCGGTGTCTTTGTCCTATAGTACCTCGATGTGAATGGGTACCACTTCGAACATCAACACATGAGAGGGAACGGCCTAATGCAACAACAATTAATAGTGGATTGGTGACTATAGGACAAGATGGGAGCAATACACCTGTTGAATACTATGGAGTAATTGAAGAAATAATTGAACTATATTTCCATGGTAGCAAACCTCTCAAACTTATGTTATTCAAATGTCATTGGTTCCATCCGTTTAGGGGAGTCAGACGGGATACATCACTTGGGCTGGTTGAAGTTGCACATCAATCAATCCTACCGAGCAATGACCCATTTATTGTGGCTCGACAAGCCAACCAAGTATACTACATCCGCACCCATGCAAAACTATGAGTAGTCTCATTGGATTGGTGGGTAGTACATAAGGTGCAACCATATGGTAAACTACCTACCCCTAGTGAGCAGGACTACAACATGGAGACCAACAATGGTGTTGACCTATTCTTTCAAGAAGATGGGCTACCAGGGACTTTTCAAATAATAATTGGGGAAGAGGACGATCACATGGATGATATTCAAATCGATGCCGATGAGGTTGTAAACCAAGAGGACTTGGAACTACTTAATCGCTTAGACATTGATGGCACCGAAGGGGATGACGTTTAGTCAACACCTCATGATAGTGACGATGACTTTTTAGAAGGCCCATCTGTGGAGGATCCCATTGTAGATGACTACTTCTAAGCATGATCTTGTATGTCTTCCATTTATTTGCTGCATGTTTTTAATTTTTTGTATGAACTTACTTGATTACGTTATATTACATTTTTCTATGAGCTTACTTGATTATGCTTTATTAATTGATTTATTTTATTTCATTTCATTTCAGGACACCAAAAAATGAGTGGCGTCGACGAGGCAGCATACTCTAGTCGAGGCAGACGCTTGTTTCCCACTCGAGGAGGCAGAGGGGCAGCCGCGGCCCCTCCAGGAGGCACAGGGGCAGCCGTGGCCCCTCCAGGAGGCAGAGGAGCAGCCGTGGCCACGCGACGAGGCAGAGGGGTAGCCACGGCCCCTCCGGGAGGCGGTGGGGCAGCATGCCCCTCGAGGCAGTGGGGTCTACCTCTAGTAGATCGAGGCTCACATGCCCGTAGCCCTCGCGTGCTCATGATGTGGAGTATGAGCACCGTGAGGCGGAGGTGAGGAGGAAGAGCAGCACCGAGGCGGAGGTGAGGAGGATGAGCACCATGAGACACTACTACGAAAAAGGCTTTCCACAGACGGTTCAAGCGTCATCACGCAGCGGTTTCGTGAGCCGCCCGAGTTTATGGGTCGATGATGACATGAGGTCATCACAGACGGTTTTGAACCGCTCGTGATGTATACTTTCCTGAGCGGTTTGTGGTTCAAACCGTCTGCGATAATAATATCACGACGGTTCGGCCACAAACCGCTGCGTGATAAGCACATATCACAGCGGTTCCGACCACAAACCGCTCGTGATAAGCACATATCACGACGGTTTCATCCACAAACCGTCTGTGATAAGCACATATCACGACGGTTTCATCCACAAACCGTGCGTGATAGCACATATCACGAGCGGTTTCATCCACAAACCGTGCGTGATAAGCACATATCACGAGCGGTTTGTGGTCGGAACCGTTTGTGATGACTTTTCTCTATAAAGGCCCAGCGTTGGTTGCTTGTACCATTAAATCGGCATCATATATATATTACATATATATTGTTACGTGATCTCTCGGCCACTTTGGGGGATCGTCACGCATGACATGAGAAGGATGAGGCAGTAGCCACGGGCAACCTCATTGAGCCCATGCAAATTCAAAAGTATGGATGCAAGGAGGCGTTAGGACATCCAATTACAGATTGGGCGTCGCTATGTTGAAGAAGTGTAGATTGATCTTGTGGTACTCCATTGGAAAGTGGCATCATATATTAGCAACTATCCATTCTTGAGTATGTAATCGTCTTTAAACCCAACAAGAACACTAAGCAACCATTCTCATATTTCAAAAGAATTCTCAACTTGTTGCTTGGTGTTCTTGTTGGCTTTAAAGACAATTACATGCTCAAGAATTGTTGGTTGCTAATACATGATGCCACTTCCCACCGAGTAGTTAACATCAACGCCACTTTCAACATAGCGACGCCCAATCCGTAATTGGATGTCCCACCATTTCTTTGTATCCATACTTTTAAACTTACAAGGGCTCAATGAGATTGCTCAGGATACCGCCTCATTCTTCTCATGTCATGGACTAACCTCCTAAAGTGGTCGAGGATCATTTAATAATATATATATATATATAATATATATGATGCCGGTTTTAATGGCACAAGCAAACCACTACTTGGAGACTTTATAGAGAAGAGATTATGAATGGAATGGTAGGGCGTGCACTGTGCGCAAAAAGGTAGGAGAACTTGACCAGGCATGAACAAGGGGACTATTAATATGAACTAATTATCAATTCAATTTCAGCATAAGACTATTGACACCATTACATCACGAGCAAGGGACTATTAATATGAACTAATTATCAATTCAATTTCAGCATAAGACTATTGACATCATTACATCACACGCAAGGGACTATTAATATGAACTAATTATCAATTCAATTTCAGCATAAGACTATTGACACCATTACATCACGAGCAAGGGACTATTAATATGAACTAATTATCAATTCAATTTCAGCATAAGACTATTGACATCATTACATCACATAGCAAGAGGACTATTAATATGAACTAATTATCAATTCAATTTCAGCATAAGACTATTGACACCATTACATCACGAGCAAGGGACTATTAATATGAACTAATTATTAATTCAATTTCACATAAGACTATTGACATCATTACATCACACAGCAAGAGGACTATTAATATGAACTAATTATCAATTCAATTTCAGCATAAGACTATTTACATCATTACATCACAAAGCAAGAGGACTATTAATATGAACTAATTATCAATTCAATTTCAGCATAAGACTATTAACATCATTGAGCAGTTCATCAGCAAGAGAACAAGACCAAGGGTGTCCAAACCCACCACACAAGTAGTAGCCCTCGGCATCCATCGCAGAGCACTAGCTAGCCATTTTCATCACAGAGCAAGGGGGGTAGAGACAGAGATGGACCTTAGTACAGCGCAACCACGGTGGCGACCCCACCACCAGCACAACCCTCATCCATTTCCTTTACCTTGCATAAATCACACAAACATCAGGACACAACTTAAGGTTCATGCATAAAAATCAAACTCAACAAAAGACATTAAGCTAACAGATCTAGAGGAGAATAGAGGGAGGATGGGGAAAGCAAAGCCCGGCCAGGGCCCTAGCAGGGCGCAACGGGGTCGGGCGGCGTCGGCGACGAGGTCGAGCGGCGGCGTCGAGGTGGGGAGGGGAACGGAGTTAGGGCGGGCGCAAACCCTAGCAGAGCTGGGGAGTGACGAGAGTTTGGACGTCACCGTAGTTGTGGCACAACGGTGACGCTGCAAAAGACACTCTTATCGTACGAGTGTCTTTTGCAGTGTCACCGTATGCCACAACCGTCGGCGACGGGAAGAATGGCGGCGTCAGCAGCGACGGGGAGGGGAACGGACGAGAGTAAGGCCGCTGGGGAGTGACGAGTTAGAGCGCAAACCCTAGCGGCAAGCTGGGCTAGCTCCTACTTATAAAGAGACTTATCGAGAGCGGTTCTATTATGGAACCGTCGGTGATAATATCACGAGCGGTTCCATAATAGAACCGTCGGTGATATCAGAATATCACGAGCGGTTCCATAATAGAGCCGTCGTGATATGGGACATATCACGACGGTTCCATAATAGAGCCGTCGTGATATTTCCATATCACGAGCGGTTCCATAATGGGCTATGCGTGAAATGGTTTTTCTCAAGTATATATATACACTTACATGACATGAAGAAATTACATGTTTATATTAAAAAGTAGAAACCTATAATTAAACAAGGTTTTTCTAGTGGCGAAGGTAGGCTGCTATCTCCATACGCAATACTTCATAAGCGGCAGTGTCGGCATCGGACGATTCACGATCATCGTGACGAAGCTCGAAATCGTCCACCGTTGACACGCTTCGTTCGAGTGTCTCCAAGACCCTCGATTGTTGAACCAAGAAGAATTGAGCCCATAGGCTCTCTTCCCTTGCTTGAGGGTCTCGGCTTTGGTCGACTTCGGTTGGTTCTTGCCTCGATTCCACAGTCAAGTGACGGCAAGCCTCACGAGAGGCGTGCAACATCGTTTTGGAGGACTACAACGATGACGCTTGTAAACTTCGCCGAAAGTGCGAGATCACCGGAAGACACGGCGGAGGAGGATGTCAAGGCGGCGGAAGGTGGCCGTCCACTGCGGCGGCAAATTCTCCGCCGGCGAGGAGTGAAGACACTGTTGATCAAGCGGTGTTCTTCCGCAAAGACAGTTCAACGACACCGAGAGAGATGCTGCAGTCTGCGGCGCGGAAGGCCATCGGTGCGGCGACAAGGAAGAGGCAGCCATTTCATTTATTTTATAAGTATGTGGGGATGATCATCTTGGATGGCGGATGATCCTTTTATAAAACAAGGAATAAATTCGGGCGTGAGGCGAAGAGCGCGATCGGGAGGCGAAGCGGATCGATGCGATGAAGAGACACATCGGGAGCCGGGCGGATTGGCGGCGAACGACGCGCCGGCGATGAAGAAACTCACGCTGAGCGATATTATCACGAGCGGTTATTGTTAAGAACCGTGCGTGATACTAATTAATATCACGAGCGGTTCGTGTTGAACCGTGCGTGATACGTCCTGACGGTTGTGTTTAAAACCGTCGTGATATCGATTAATATCACGAGCGGTTACGAACAAGAACCGCGTGATATTTCCTGACGGTCTTCAACATGAACCGTGCGTGATATTGCCTCTTCACGAGCGGTTTTTAGCGCATCGAGAGTACGCAGACGTCTCTAAACCAAAACCGCTCGTGATTGAATGTAATACCGATAGTTTCGGTCAACCGTCTGTGATGAGGCGTCCAGTATTAGCCTTTTTGTAGTAGTGAGATACAAGAATTTTGGATGCGAGGACCTGCGAACCTGCCACGACGACCAACCCGAGAGGAGGAGAAGACTGTCATCGTTCCTGTTGGCGACACGTAAGTAACTATTTACACTTTCACTAATTTAGCCCACTTACTTGCATACCTCAAAAAAACTAATATGCAGGCAATGACGAGAAGAAGGCGGGGGTGAGAAATGTAGACTTCCGAACGGCATAATTGCCGTGTTGCCGATGGCACTTCCTGGCTTGGCCACCTCTGAGAGGAAGGCGGGGAGCTGCATGGACATGGTGCCACTACAAGGCATTGCAAATCACCATTCTTTGAAGGAGAGGTCCCATTTGTGACTATTTGTAGCGGGTGGAGGAAAGTTTTGGGTTAGTATTTGAATATTCAAATCTGCTTCTATGTGTTCCTATGCATGTTAGGGTTGATTTGGTCACAACTCTCGAGTCTCAATTTAGTTACTATACTAACTTACCACACGAATCCCAAATAATATGTATTTTCTACTTTGTGACTAGATGACGCATAAATGTTTGGGTAAAATAATGGCCCCAATGTTCAATCACCTAACGGCAACCAGCTATTTAACTGAAAGATTAATATTTTCCGGTGTATTAATACAAACTAGATCATTAAACAACCATACTTAACTTACGATGGATTAGGCTAGTTTTGCTCAATCTATTCATGTTAGGATAGTTATCTTAATTGTGACGGACAACTAAATCATCATCAACTATTTATTAGTTTGGTACATGGCTAAAATGGTAGTTTTAAGTCGGCACCTATCTAAATTGCACAAGGACTACTAACATTTTGAAGAACACATAAGCCATTTGAGGACAAAGTCGTATATTTTGTGTTTTATGCAGACCTAACCTAGCTAATCTCACTTGTTTGGTACTAAAACTTCAAGTAGTCGACATGTTTAATTTACCTCTTTTGGATGTTTAGTAGCCAAGTAATAAATGTCAACTAACTTAATCATCTTATTCTTTATCAATTCCTTTTCGCTTTCATCAACTAACTTAATCATCTTATTCTTTATCAATTCTTTATTCTTGGATTGTAGTGGTGGTTTCGATGGGTTGACGGACGGAAGTCGATTCGGCGAGTGCTTCGTAATTGTGTTAAGAAGTCGATCCCTGAGATGTTCTCTGAAGCACGCATCAAGCGGTGATCTGTTACCACACACAAGTGCTTGGACAAACAAATTAGTAGGGCCGACGCCTTTAAGCGCATATCACTTTGGACAAGTACATGCGGTAACCAATGAACAAGCGATGTCCTTGATTACAATCAATTCTAGTTTATTCATATTTAACACTTGGTTAATTTACGCAATACCTTGGTGGGCCCTAAAAGTGTGAAGATGCATGGCGTGATTGCGAGAGAGGTGGTGCAACGGCGATGGTTAGAGGACTCTCGTCTTTGCTAGGGAGCGGCGATTGTTGATGGACGGGACAGAACATCGTCAAGGCAGCTCCTCCATGGCTCATTACAAGAAGAACCTAGTAGGTCAACATGTTCATATTGATTGTATGTTGCAGATACATATTTATTGACCGTCGTGGTTTTTTGGTGCGAGGAAAAGAAAAAGCGAGCTGTCTCCGATATGGAGGCATATGTAGAAGCTAGGAGGGTGATCGGGAGGGCACCTTGTGCAAACAGCCGCATCGACGAGCACTTAGCACGATTTACGATCATTTTGTCCCTAATGATTTTCGCTCCACGATGATTTTGTCCAACAGTGCATATCTTGATCTTTGCTAAGGAGATTCATGGCCGGACTACGACGTCATGAATTCGCCACTAAACGCGAGTCTTGTGTCTGTGGCAAGGGAAGAAACATGGTCATTTCTTCATGGGTCTGGCTACATTAGCACACCGACAACCCTCTCCGAGGTCCGATCCACGAGTGCTGCATCGACGGATGAAGTACACCTTCAAAGTCAACCGCGACCATCACATGATTTCCAGTCTTAGGTTTCTGAGCTTCAGGCGCAGCTGTGACATGAAATTGAGGCTAGGCAACGGTTAGAGCAAATGTTCATGCAGGTTAGTTGGAGCGTGGTAGTACAATAACAAAGTAATATGCAATATATATATATATATATATATATATTCGTACTTGGCTAATGTATGGCAATGTGCAAACAAATATGCAGGCACTCGGGAGCGGGACTCGACTTCATGGCCCTCCGTCGGGGGAACCGCAGCCTCACTTATCTGCTCCGGTTAGTAGCGCATCTTGATTATTATATTGTTAGTCTCTTATGAGTGCTTGATTGAAGACATTGAAATGACATGCAATGTAATTATTGGTCGCTCTTGCAAATTTCTTATAATCGATTTCTTATGAAAATGCAGGAGCGGTAGGATTAGTTGCTTCTACTTGCTAATCACGAAGATCTTTGGTGCTAATGTTGAAGATCATGTGAATCGTCCATCGTAGAGAGGCCACCACAGTGCTTGCTATTTTTATGATCTACTAAAAGGATACCAATATTAGAAAACATTCACAATCAGGTGATTGCTAAAAAATGGATAAAAATGGCTTCATATATAACTAATTAAGTCCATATATAGTTTCAGCTCATTCCTTTTTACAGTAGTACATCATTATACTCAAATTTCTCTTGCATGTGCTGTAGATGACATAAGTAAATGATCAATTAGGCCACAAGCTAGCTGGCCCACACCCCAGGCATGCCCTAAACTGATTGGCCATGTTATTAGGTTGCTCATCATGATTTAAAGGAATTTTTTTGCTTTGTCAATAGTTTGGTTAATTATCTTTTCATGTATCAATTCCTAACTTTTGTTGTAAGATGGCACTAATATTAAGTTTTGCTCTATCTGCGAGAACTTTGAAAATGATGCTCTCATGCACGGAAGATTGAAGCAGAAATTCTATGCATGCAAATGGTTGTAGTGATACTTGCTATTTGGGCTATCGTATGTATAATAATACCTTATGCTTACATTTTGAACTTGAACTTGAATGTTGTGAGCTAAAGGAGGCTGTTATGATGTCTTTTGTTCGATCTATACATATACATATATATATATATATATATATATATATATATATATATATACATATATTGTGGAATGGATGGATGGACGGATTATTTGATTCTTTGTGGAATGGATGGATGGATTATTTGATTGTTGTGGAATGAATTTTAAATGAATTTGTGAAAATTGGGGTTCAGCTGGTTTGTCGATTTCCCGAGTGTTTGGCACTCGGGAAATAGACCAAAAGTTTCCCGAGTGCCGACACTCGGGAAAGCGACCAAAACTTTCCCGAGTGTCGACACTCGGGAAAGTGACACTTGGGAAAACGACAAAAAACTTTCCCGAGTGTCGACACTCGGGAACACTTGACGCGTGGCAATTTCCTGCGGATCCGTCGGAAGCTTTCCCGAGTGTCTTTTTCGGGAAAGTGACACTTGGAAAAAACACTCGGGAAAGACTGCCAGGTGTCAATTTTCTCTGATTCGTCGGTCAAACGGTGGGAACATTCCCGAGTGTTTTTTCAGCGTATTGCCGAGTGTTGACACTCGGGAATACTTCCCGTTACGGGTGGAGAAGCCGTTCAGCAAGGTTTTTTCCCGAGTGTCTACAGATGCACTCGGGAAAGTAATAGTTCCCGAGTGTAACACTCGGGAAACCGTTTTTATCCCAGGTGTTTTTTCCCGAGTGTGACACTCGGGAAAAATATTTCCCGAGTGTTTCTCCCCCTTTCCCGAGTGTTTTTGGCACTCGGGAAAAATCCTGTTTCTGGTAGTGAGTACTGGACTACATATTCATGAACAACAGGTGAAAAAGAATTGGCCTGGCAACGAACACTGTGCCTTCTGTGGGAACTTTCAAAAAACTGATCATATCCTTTTCTCGTGCCCTGAAGCTCAATTTATGTGGTTTATAATTAGATAGATGCTCTTAACTAGCATAGTATCCCTTCGTCAACAGAAGATTTTATCACCCAGATTCTTGGTCCGAGTGTGTCAAAGAGGAATCTGTTACCTCTAATGATTTTGTCAGCAATTTCTTGGGCGCATTGGCTTACTAGAAATGAAGCGGTGAAGCCACTGGTGCAGAAAAGACAGCTATGGGAGGTCGAAAAGGCAGTCGAGCAATTTCAATCAAGGCTTCAATAGATCTCTGAATAAACGATGACAGCAAGAGAAGGAAAATTATATGGATAATGTTTTCTTTTTTAGCATTCTTTTGTTTAAGCGAAGTGTTATTGTGCTAAACCTTTGGTTCCTTCCTGTCTTTGTTTCTTTTGAACTCTGGCCGTTGGTGTAAGCCGGAATCCCTAGCAAAATCTGCTATTTCTAGCTTTCGTGATAAAGCTGGGAGAATGCCTATTATCTACCAAAAAGAAAGAAACGGTCATTAAATTCACGTCCACACCTATTATGTAAAAAAAGAGAGAGAAACTGTGATTAAAATCACATCCAAGCCTTATAATTTTAAAAACAATTGAAAAATTATATGACTAATATTTTGAAGAAGGGAGAGTATTTTGTAACAAACGTCGTAAAAAATCTACATCCAACTGATGTAACTGGCAACACGCTGAAATTTCAAAGGGATGTTTGCAAAACCCTACCTACAAGTTGGAGTGTTTGTCAAAAACCCACTCGCATCTCGAATTTTATCGGTAACACACCCGTAAGTTTTATTTAGTTGCAAATGCCAAGCCATGGTCATTAGACTAACTGACCATCTCACATGGCGCTTCTGAGGCATTCTAGCTTGGAATCATTTATAACAACACATCATAATGGGTCTTCTCAACCACCCAGACGTGAAGCGCTATTTCTTACTCGACTTGACGACTCATGGGCGACGCAGCTAGGGTTTGAGGTGATTGCCAGTGGTCACCACACACTTCGAGCTTGGGTGCTGTTATAAAGGGGCACACGCTGGAATGCCACACAAGCATCACATCGACTAGTTAGCTGGTCAATTAGCCTTGGGTGGAGATTTGAAGCAACAGAAAACTTGCGGGTGTGTGACCGACGAAATTTGAGATACCAACGGGTTTTTGACAAATTCTGCGAGTTGTGGGTGAGTTTTTTTTTAAAAAAAAATCCCAGTTTTAAATATATCTAATGGCGCTGGAAGAAGCTTGCTGGTGCTGTCATACGGTGATAATTAATGGCAAGGCGTCTGTAATTAATTCCAACATATCATGCACGTACTATGGTCTGTGGCCTGGCCACATCATGCGCATGCCACAATAGTTTTGATGGCTTGGGGCCAGAAGACATTTGGTTCATATCGTCCGTATCACTGTGGTTCTGTAGTAGCATTTGATAATTATCACATGTAGCATAACAACCTCTATAAGTAGATGGCATGCAGGTCTAGGTTCACCACTTCAATAGCTAGATGTCGTTTCTCCTTGTTGCGTGGGAAAAATCTCATAGCTAGGAAGAGTATGGAAGGCAAAGGTTTTAAGAGTCTAGTTGTTGACAATTTCCAAGTGGATGCTAAGAGCTGCTGCCCATCCACAACAGCAAGAAATGTATATAACACTTGTCGTTTTGCGGGCGGCAGTAGGCCAGTCTGTGCAAAAACCTCTGGTTGCAAAATTGTCGACGGGAAATGCAAGCCCCCTTTTGATCACCTCACCCTTTTTCCGCACTCTGGTAAAGTGAATCCATTCATTTATTATTATTATTTTCATAATCAACAAATTCCATTTAAATAAAAGATGTATCGACAGATGAAGTAGGTGTCATTGACTTTTGCAAGTTGGGATGTACGTCCTCCGTGTGCAACAACGTAAACGCTTGTAAGACAAATTTAGTACCCTTACCTAGCCTCTTACTACTTGATCATTGACAAAGGTTTTGCTTCTAATACAAATTATTTTTGTATCAGTTGTTGGCAATGAGGAATTGAATGATGCAGTAGAACGTTGTAACAATACATGCTACCGTTTCTGCACCAAAGATGTTGACATTCTCACGGTTGTTGCTTAAGAATATGCACGCATGGGGTTGCCACGGCGAAGCCAAGGCCACGTTGTTGTTTTGTCTTCAATAAATGGATATCATATCCAAGCCAGTGCGCCTGATCTTATTTGTGTCTTTCTCTTTCTTTCTTTCTTGCAATAAGGGTCATCGAGAATGTGCTCATCTCAAGTTGTGTTGTATCCTTGGCTAATAAATTTCGTTGTGGTCATTTGTATCGTTATTCAGTTTCTATTTTCTTTTATGTTATTTACAGTGACATGGTGATAGAGATTTTCGTTGAAAAAGAAAATTGTTAACAAAAACTGGAGTAAACAGAAAAAACACATGATGAGCGAACATAGCACATGAAAAGTTATATGTGCATATAAAGTTATACAGTGAATTCTAAATTGTACTAATCTAAAAGGGAATTGCACAGCCAAAACTAATTTCTGAAGGAACTAAACTGATGTAATAAGAGTTCGCACCAATCTAAATATGAAATAAACTAAAATACTACAAACTCTCACATCACTTGACAGCTCAGCACAAGCCACTACCTCTGTGTAACACCCCAGCCCAACACTGAGCCTGGTATACCACTAAACTACCTTTTCAACTAATATTCATTAACACACTATAGAATTTCAGCAACCAAAGAATTAATAAAAACCATCAATGGGTCACAATAGAACATGAATAAAGACTTGTCAAACATGAATAAATAAGCGAGAGAAACATAGCAAGACAATAAGTCTAAAACAACACCAAACCAGTAAATCCAAAACCTTGGAGCAAAATAGACTAGTCCAAAGCATTCATCTAAGCTTATTAGATTTCCAACATTTCCTAAAAGTAGTTCAGCAATAGTGAATCAAATAGTTCTCATGGCAAATAATCATGTGTCTGATGTATGAAACTATCACATGTGCTCTAGTCCCTCTCAAGCATGGTGCCCTCAAAGATCACCTAAGAACAACAAAAGAGCAAGGGTGAGTCCACAAGTCAGCAAATGCATCAATAAACAACAAACAATGAATAAACAACAGTATTCAATAACTTCATTATCATCACATGTCCTTCTATTAATATTCTCATGCCATTCTCTTCTCTTTGTTTTCACACACATTCATCACATATTTCAATGCAACTCTACTATACATGTCCACATGCACTTCTTTCGCGTATACCGGTATAGCATGAGTGAACGCTCGCGACAACGTTCACTCTCAAGCCCACTCCTCCTCAAGGATCGGGGACCCCCTCCACTCCCGTGGAGTTGTGATCAATCATGATCACCTGCTCATATGCAAAGATGCTTACGAATGGCAAAATGCATAATTTCATCATATTCAACAATATCCAACTTTTCTCATATCCAGCATCATGACATATTCATAACCATTCCATTGCTTGCAGTTAAATAAAAATAGAAGCATAACAATAATGGTAATGAAAGATAAAGAAATCGATGATCAATCATTGATCATTTGCTCTACCATGCACTTGCCTTTACTAGTTGCGGCCTTGCAGTGCAGCTAGAAGATGGCAACAAGCACGACGTCTCTCCTATAATAAACACTCAAATTTCAATACAAGCTACAGCATCACAAGAACGTCAATTAATTGACATTGCTCATACACCTCCCCCAAATCCACAATGCTTCCCCAATACCGAACAGTCACCCCTTGCTGTCCTGGTTCTAAAAAGGACGTAACTTTTGACTCATAAGTCCGATCATGGCAAACCACCCCATTCTGGAATCTACACAAAAATTCTCCACCTTTTCTTAGATTATCATGACTTCTAATTAAATCATCTAACCCCCTGTTTTTATCCCAGAAGACCGATCTGTTATCTTCTGTACAGTGGGTCTTATTAAATTAATAACTTAAAAATTACTAGTTTGCTCAACATGATTAAATACTCTATAGAAAGATACTAAAATTATCTACAATTAACTAGTAGATGATATTCCCAAAATTCGCCATTAGGTTACCCTAATAAATCGTACAACAGAACAGCAGACTAAACCAATCTACCGTTCGATATCTCCCTGACTAAAACATGCAGCGCTAACTCGCTAATGACTCGCCTTTACTATTTAAACATGCGTGCATGTATACAAAGCTACGGTCAAACTAGTTAACTACTAATTAGCATTATTTAATTAATCTCTCTGTCCCCTACTAATCCAATTAATGAAGCACTAGCAGCCCTATTAAATTAACCACTATCAAATTAATCTCTCTCTTCCCTAGTAATCCAATTAAATATTCACATGTTTGCTCGTTTCACTAGCAGCATATGGCATGCAATTCATCTCCCATTAACTAATCTTTGTAGTACACCAATTAAATAATCATAGCAATTAAATAAAATAAACCGCATGCAACACTGCCTATTTCATCTCTCGCCCCTACTAATTCAATGAAACGCATGAATGCATGCAGAGCTACGTGGCCACTAGTTAACCACTAGTCTAATGCAGCGCTACCTAGCCGATCAACAGCAGCCAAAAGAAATCAAGAAAAAGAAAACAAACCGGCCGGCAGCAAAACTGTAGGCGACGTGGCCGAACAGCACTCGCATGTGGGCACGACAAACAACGCATGCAACCGGTCCTCCACGCGCACGCTGCAGGTGGCGATTGCACTCGGCGGCAGAGCGATGGCCTCCGCGCGCGCGGGCATGCACAGGAGACGCACGGGAAAAAAAAATGGAAACGTGAGCTAGAGTTTCTAGATCTCCTAAATCCCACCATCCTTTTATTGCGGTACGTACCAACTCCTTCTTAAAAACTCTAAAAAAAAATTCCGTTTCTTACGTATCTCCTTTTATCTAATTACACACGGGTCCCTAAGAGTGTTATTTTCGGGATATTACACTCTGGTAGACTGGTACTCACTTCCATTGTTGCTATACCTATACCAGATAAACATACAACGAATATGTAAAAAAAATATCAGCAATTATCTAGTTTTATTAAAACGATTGCATAGAAAGTTGACAAAAACACACTTAGGATATCGTAGGTAAGGCGCCAAATCTTCGCATCATCGTAAGAATCTGCAGGTAGAGTATTTTGGTTTGTAACCTTATGAAAGAGACAGTACATGGTCGAACTATTTTCCAACTACTCACTGAAACCAATTCACATAGCAATGCCCGTATAAAAGGAGCACAAACCGGGGAACCGTACATGTTCTATTGAAGCAAATTGCCATAATTCAACAAAGAAAAATTTCACAACGACAAATGACTCTCATCTCATGACACAACTGTATAAATTCGGTGAAAATATTACTCCATATAAGGGCGGAGAGAATCGCAGCTTCCTGCGTTTCATAGGAATATCTCCCAGCCGCGTTTCGCCATGTGTCCATCCGCTGTTCGGCGAGTCGTCGTGCAGTCCGTCGTGGAATTTGTTTCAGGAAACAATAGGAGTACTCTAGCAGCTTAAGAAATCAACACGGTCAAGTTTCGAACTACCTATGTCCACCAAGTACAATTTCATTAGCAAAGTCATATTGATTTCATGCCTCTACAATCACTGCCTTTTCCACTTGGCCGCCCCTACGCACACGAATGCCAGTACTGGACTACATATTCATGAACAACAGGTGAAAAGGAATTGGCCTGGCAACGAACACTGTGCCCTGAAGCTCAATTTATGTGGTTTATAATTCGAGATATATGCTCTTAACTAGCATAGTATCCCTTTGTCAAGAGATGATTTTATCACCCAGATTCTTGCTCCGAGTGGGTCAAAGAGGAATGTGATACCTCTAATGATTTTGTCATCAATTTCTTGGGCGCATTAGCTTACTAGAAATGAAGCGGTAGAAGCCACTGGCGCTGGAAGAAGCTTGCTGGTGCTGTCATACGGTGATAATTAATTGCAATATATCATGCACGTACTATGGTTGGTGGCCACATGATGCGCATGCCACAATAGTTTTGATGGGTTGGGGCCAGAAGACATTTGGTAATTGCCAAATACCGTCCACGTGGCTGAGTCATATCGTCCATATCATTGTGGTTTTGATAATTATCACATGTAGCACAACAACCTCTATAAGTAGATGGCATGCAGGTCTAGGTTCACCACTTCAATAGCAGTCGATCGTTTCTCCTTGTTCCGTGGGAAAAATCACATAGCTAGCAAGAGTAGTGAATCTCTTTTAAGAGAGCATGGAAGCCAAAGGTCTTAAGAGTGTGCTTATCAGTGCACTCATACTGGGTCTAGTTCTTGACAATATCCAAGTGGATGCTAAGAGCTGCTGCCCATCCACCTCAGCAAGAAATATATATAACACTTGTCATTTTGCGGGCGGCAGTAGACCAGTCTGTGCAAAAACCTCTGGTTGCAAAATTGTCGACGGGCAATGCAAGCCCCCTTTTGTTCACCTCACCCTTTTTCCGCACTCTGGCAAAGTGAACCCATTCTTTTTATTATTTTGTCACAATAAAGAAATTTCATTTTAATAGAAGATGTTTTGGCAGAGGAAGCAGATGTCATTGACTTTTGCAGGTTGGGATGTACGTCCTCTGTGTGCAACAACATAAACGCTTGTAAGACAAATTTATTGCCGTTTGCTAGCTTCTTACAGCTTGCTCCTTAACAAAGGTTTCGGCTCTAATGCAAATTATTTTGGTGTCAGTTGTTGGCAGTGAGGAAGTGAATGATGCAATGGAACGTTGTAACAATACATGCTACCGTTTCTGCTCCAAGGATATATGTTGACATTCCCACTGTTGTTGCGTAAGAAAGTGCATGCATGGAGACTTCACATGGAAGCCAAGGCCATGATGTTGTTTTTACTTCAATAATTGGATATCACATCCAAACCAGAGTGCCATCTTATGTGCGTCTTTTTCTTTCTTTCTTGCAATAAGGGTGGCTGTGATGCCATCATCTAGTTATGTTGTATCCTTGGCTAATAAATTTCATTGTCATGATTTCTGTCATTATTTTGTTTCTATTTTTATTTAATTTTCAAAGTAATATAGTGGTAAAGGTTGTGTTGGAAAAAGATAGTTGTAGACGAAATTGGAGTAACTAGTACAAACACATGATGAGCTAAGATAGTTCATATCAAGATAGACATGCATATAAAATCGAGTTGTGGGCATGTAGAATATTGGAGGGTAAACGAGAAATACACATGGCAACCATGCTTTACACAAATCATAATGAATAAACAAATTCAATCCATACGGAGACATACATAAATACGAAATGAGCATAAGGCTAGACTAATCAATTAAGGTACATTTGTCCCACATGCAGATGGCTGTACCTGGTGAATCAGGACCATGGTGCATCCGAAGGCCCTTGTAATCCACGTAAGAGCATCTTTAGTGTATTGAACCGACATCGATTCAAAGTCATGCCACATAAGTATTTTAGGAACCGAGCTTGTTTTTCTCCAATGTATTGAACCGATTCCTACTAATAACTGGGACACACGTTTCATTAAAAAACCACAAAATAATAATATCCTCTCTTAACCGCACTCTCTCCTATATAGTTGTTTAATGCTTATATGAGTTGTTTAATGCTTTGAATTGATTCCTAAGTAGGGTTCGGTTCCATGCATTTTTTTTGTTGGAATCGACCCCTCCAATGTATTGAATCGATTCAATGTCTTCTCTCTCCTCATTTGAACCAGCTAAAACACAACATTAGAGATGGTCTAAGGGGTTAGGTGATTCCAAGCCTCGTCGCTCGTGCCCATGCTTTCCTTTTTGAACCGAGCACTTTAATTAGGATAATTTAATTTATTTATTTCCATTGAGACAATGTCGATTGTTTTCGCTTAGGCCAAATCGGCTATATAGTCATGTATTGAGACCATTAAGAAAAAAACTATTTGCTCTTGATTGTTGGGTCTATGCTATGTCCTGTTTTTAGAAATATGGAGTTGTAATACTTCGACTCAGTACTGAGCCTAGAATATCACATTAATTATTCTAACTACTAATTTAAACCTTAATTAACAATAATTCCAGCAAGTTTGCATCGAATAAAAACACAAGAGAATCAATTAAAGCAAAATAAATGCTTAAGGACATGAGTGAATCCACTGTTGGGGCTATTTGGGGCTCAAGCCACAACTCTAACTGTGGGACCCTGGGACCCCTCTTAGCACCCAAGAAATGCTTGGGAAACAACAAAGACCAATGCAATAAAAACTTCTAACACGTGTTCAATGCAGTAATATTACACGCCATTTATGGTAAGAGACCACATATAGAACAACAAAACAAATTCACCCACTTACGATAGTGTGTGGACTCCCAGTAACAACGATCGATGTCGATGTGCCGCATGATAACATAGCCCTATCGGACAGTAAAATATCGTACACAGTTATAGTATCCTTTTGACTGGCACAGTAGTAAAACAATGCGGATGAGGTAAATCCTGAAGCACACTATGCTGGGCAATGGGGGATATTTTTTTACTGCCTACACGGGCGATAGGGGATTTTTTTACTACCAGATGATGAGCTCCTGCTCCATGTTGTTATTGCCGAGTGCAACGTGAGGGTTTTACTGTTGGTTTCGAGGGAATTGTTTTTACTACCGGTAGCCCGCTCACGCACCATTATACTACCAATCGCAACACGCAACATGCTTTGCGGTGCGACGTGTGGGTGCTATGATGAGGTACGCCAGTAAACTGTAACGCGACAGTCGAAAGTAATTGTGATAGCAATTTTACCGCTGCAAGTATCACCATGTTTATATTTTTTTTTTACAATTGTTTGATACACGCATGGGCTGGATGTGCCAATAAAATACAAGAATGAAGTCCAGTGAATCTTTTTGTAATAAAGCAGTAAAGTCATGTGGAGGTTGTAGTAAATCTCTTTTAGCGATACAGTAAATCTCTTTTACTAAATGGACAATGATATTTTTATTTGCGAGACTTATATCATTCTGTTACTCTCGTCATCACCAAGCAAAAGTTATAGTTAAAATAACAAAAGAAATATTCATGTACTAACAACGAACCGATTTTTTCGCTAGTAGGTTGTCTACATGTCTGTACTAGTTGGCTAAGATGGCAGTAAAGTCATTTAGGTTGTAGTAAATATCTTTTAGCAATACAGAAAAACTCTTTTAGTAAATGCTTAAAGAGTTTTTATTTGCGAGACTTATATCATTCTACCAGTCTCGTAATTAGAAAGATACCGGTGAAAATCGTTCGTGAATCAGAGCTTACAATCAAAATTTATTGTTAAAACAAATAAAGAAACATACATGGAACCAATTTTTTTCCTAGTTAATTGTCTATGTGTCTGTACTTGTTGGCTAAGATAGTAGTAAAGTTATGTGGACGTTGCATTAAATGTCTTTTAGCAATGCAGTAAATCTCTTTTACTATGTGTGGTTGTGCGCACATAGAAGTTTTTAATTTGTGAGACTTATATCATTTTGTTGCACTTGTTGTCACCAATATACTGGTGAAAACCACTCATGAATCGATGCTTTCAATCAAAAGTTATTGCTAAAATAACGAAAGAAAAATTCATGTACTAAAAATGAACCTATTTTTGCTAGTTGGTTGTCTATGTGTCTGTACTAGTTGGCTAAGATGGCAATAAGTCATCTAGATGTTGCAGTAAATCACTTTTAGTAAAAGCACAGAGAGGTTTTCATTTATGAGACATATTATTATGGTAATCTCGTTGTAAAACCGTTCATGAAATGGAGCTTCCAATCAAGGTTGTCTACATGTATGTACTAGTTGCCTAAGATCGTAGTAAAGTCATATAGAGGTTGCAGTAAACCTCTTTTAGCGATACAATAATTCTTTTTGTTGTACTAACAAGGAACCAATTTTTCCTAGTTGGTTGTCTATGTGTGTGTACTAGTTAGCAAAGATGGCGGTAAAGTCATGTAAAGGTTGTTGTACATCTCTTGTAGTGATGCAGTAAACCTTTTTTCGTAAACGCAAAGAGAAGTTTTATTTTGCGAGACATATAAATATGTTATTCTCATCGTCACCAAGCGACCGATGAAAACCGTTCGTGAATCGAAGTTTCCTATCAAAAGTTACTGCTAAAATAAGAAAGAAACATTTCAGTCCTAACATGGAACCATTTTTGTTAGTTGGCCGCAAAAAACACATCTTGCTCGGAGAAACAGTGGGCGATGCCGTCCGGACAAAGCTGTGAAACATAGCATCCTGGTTGTCGAGTCGGGGGCTTACTGCTAGAGGTACAACGTGTACTGTCGGTGTAGCCATCTACGACGAGGAGCTTAGCATGTCCGCCGTCCCGCCGGCCATGGCAGTAAATTATACGGGGAATATGTGTTTGTTGAGAGACATGGGATCACACGCTTTTTATTTTGGCAACGCGGGTGGACGTGGTCTCTTTTTTTCACGCAGTTGTGATCGCGCAAACATAGAGAGAAGTTTTTGATATGCAGTAAACGACATATTATAGAAAAGTAAAAACATAGTAACGAGAAGCAATTATAAACATAGAACTGGTAGCAATACTTCGGGACATTTATAGTAATATAGCTCGAACCATACAGTTAAACCATATTGCACAAATGGTGTAATATGTCCTACATAGCAGTAAACGTGTGGGAGGATAAAAATTTATTGTCGGTCGCAACGCATAGCGTTATTGTTTTGCTGACGGTTCCATGGGGGTCACACGTGGGGCGTCACGCGGGGCAACAAGGCAGGAGGAGCGTCGGCTAGCATGACGCGTGGCCCAGGATGCGGCCCATGCGCAGAACAACTATTCTACTCTTAGGCGCTGAATAACACTACCGTGCGCGCGCGCGCGTGTGTGTAAGAAGAGGGGTTTCGTACTCCTAGGAATATGTACTCCCACTTCCAACATACCACTTAAATGAACATATTATACTTCTTTATCACTTTCAGTATACTTAAATACCAATTATAAGATACTCCAATGTGACTTGATTTAAAAAATTCTATTGGAGCCTTTTATTTTTGCTATATACCCTTTTTCGTATAAAAAACTATATATGCAAATTTTGCTATAAAAAGTGGACTTTATTAAAAAAAAATCCATGGAACTCACTTTGGGAGTATCTTATAATCATTATTAGAGTATGTTCAAATAGATAAAGACGTATCATCACACGATTTAAGTGTATGTGAGAAATGAGTGTACATACTCCCAAAAGTACCATACCATTTTACTATATATATATATATATATATATATATACACACACACACACACTCACTCACACTATTATCTAGCTAAGAAGAGAATAGCTAAGCCCACTGCGCACGACCAGTCCAGGTGGAACGCATGTGCATGCCATCCTTATACAGCCAACCCATTCACTACCGTCGATGGGCCAGAAACATCCGCTCCCGTGCGTAATGTGATTCGACAATATTTGATAGTGTGTGTGACAGTAATTTGTGTATCAATTTTACTGCCAGTTTTTTGGGATATGATTACATGAGCGCTTATGTCTGACAGTAAAACACAGCGGCTAACACGGTAATTGTGTATCATTTTTACTATCAATTTTTACCGTCAATTGCTTGATGGGAGATTTTTCCTGCCGGTTTGGACGATACCGAGCATTTTACTGCTGCTCGCAACGCGCATGTGTGTGTTTTACTACTGATCCCGCATGGGATGCACAAGGGAACATGGGCTAGTGCACCGTGCGCACCGTGGCACAGGCTACGGCCCATGCGCAGAATAAGCTATTCAATGCACAAGCACTGAGTAGTTACACACACACACACACACATATATATATATATATATATATATATATATATATATATATATATATATATATATATTATCCGCTAAGTGTAGAATAACTCTTTTACGCCCAACCAGCCCACTGTGAGTGACCAGTCCAGGTGGGATGCGCTCGCGCAATCCTCATACGACCAGCCCATTATCTACTGTGGACGGGCTAGACATATCCGCTCCTACGCGGAAACCAATTCGACGGTAATTGATAGAACGCGTGACAATAATTTGTGTATCAGTTTTACTGCCTGTTTTCAGGCTACGATTACTCGAGCTCATACATCTGACTGTAAAGCACAACAGCTAACACAGTAATTGTATAATATTTTTTTACTGCCGAATCACATACATTTGTATTCTTTTTATCAGGACATGCTCCTCCGACTATCTCCTCCCGATGCATGATGTCCTATCCGGCAGTAACTTGCAACGTATATTATAGTAATTACGCCGTTACAAGGTTTTAAAATTTAAATTGATTTACGTGCATGTAAGCAAATATATCAACCAAAATTTCTTGTTAAAAATTATGATTGATAGATTAATTATGAGTGTATGATCTTGTTTGCTAGTATTGTGAGTATATGTGTTATTCATGGATGCTAGAATGTTATTAATGTCAATGATCATGTTTACTAGTATTATGAATATATATGCTATTCATGGATGCTAGAATCTTATGAATGTCAATGATCATGAATGCTAGAGGTATGAATAAGTTTATTCATGTGTGATTTTGTTGCGAATGCATGATTATGATAGTTTAAAGTTTTGTTCATATGCATCATGCTATCATATTGAAGACTTGGTCACGTGGTGACCAAGCATTGATTGAGGTCCCCGTCATGAATATGACGGGCTTATGGTCCCCACACTCGTAGAGTGTGGGCTTAGGTCCCCATACTTGTGGAGTATGGGCAATGGTCCCTGTGTTAGAAGGCACAGGTATGGGTATGCATCGACGGATGCATACTCTGCATTACCGGGTAAAATGCAAAAGAGAAAGAGAAAGAGAAAGAGAAAGTGCATTTGAGCATCTTGCATAGCATGAACATATGACATGATTATTATAGAGATTTGTAGATGGTTGTTGATGATGACAGTTGTTTATGTTATTGTTTCCATTTGTTGTACTTGCTGAGTCTTTGGACTCACCCTTGCTGTTGTTGTGTTTTTAGGTACCCTTTACAAGAACGACATGCATGGGAGGGAATAAAACTTAGAGTGGTCGCACAATGGCACGAACTACTCACATTTGAAATGATTAGAATGATAATTTAGTAGTTGAGTAATTTACTTAAAGAATTATTTATGATTACTCTCTATGCTTGGAATAAATTGTAATAGAGCTGATAAGAAGTTTTTGGATGCCTCTTTGGATTATGCTTTAGTTGTTTACCATATCTTGGATGTTCTTTAGTGATTAGTTTAAATTGAAAGATTGAGACATTGATTGATGTTATATTAGATTGTTAGAACCTCCGGTATAGTCACCTATACAAAGGAGGTTCTGCCGGATTTTAGAGAATTGTCTTAGTTTAAAATGGTTATAGTGTTAGTTTTGTAGCATTCCAGGCTCATGTTGGGCTGGGGTGTTACACATGTCCATACAATAAGATAGCTAATGAAGCAGATAAATTAATATTACTTAGTAGTAAATGACCTTATGGTCAAGTTACAGAGTTTGCCACACAGGGCTTAACGAGAACAGAGTAAACTTGTAGTGGAAATAAACAAACTCGTGGTAGCTATCCGACATGCCCATAGGCAATCAAGTGGAGAACGCATCCTAGTTCGCATAGTCTTCAAAGTATTCATAAAAAAATTCTGTATTCCCTGGTTCTTCCTTTGTGACTGTTCAACAATGGTGTAAAGCCGTGAGTAACTTAAAGTACTCAGCAAGTCGTAGGGAAATGTATGCAAATAGTATTCATGCAAGGCTTGACAAGGATAGCTTTATGACTATTTTGCAGAAAGCAGTATTGATAGTAAATACAGTAATTAGATTGAAAAGCATAATTTAAAAGATTAATACATAAGTAAACAAGTTTCTTCGAAACAACTAGCGAACACCCTATTCACTTCCCAAACAAACCATTCCAACACTTTTGAGAAAATCTACCCCTCGTGTGAAATCACTAGGCATTGTCCATAACTGGTGATACGGCTATTTGAATAGTTTTACACTCTGTAGAGGTTGTACAGCTTTACCCAAAAGACATGACTTCTCTAGTTTGTTTGGCATCCGCTGATACCACCGCTCACTATCATAGGCAAGCAGTCTAGAGCACATGTCAAGGTCTTTACAAAGTTCTGTTTTGACCCGGTCCTGCTCGCTAAGGTTTCGCCATTCTGGCACCCTCTTGTGCCAATTCATCCACCAAAACATAACCAAATCAAAACATTGCTAATTAGTTGGTCAGATCTACCCCATAATAGACATGTGGTCGTACGGTATGGCCCAGATCAATGGCGCATAAAGTTAAGTCCTTAGAGACTACTCAGGTGAGGCAACCACATCCCAAAATTCTCCCCATTTACTGCATAATCATTCGTCTGAGTATGAAATCATTTTCTGTTCAACCCGACCAAATAGCAACTCTTGCCGTAGCACAATAAGTTTTAATAACAGTGGTCGCACCACAATTTCATATTTCATTTAGTCAAATTCAATCATTCTTTGAGTTTGTGATGATGAATCACATCGTGACTAAGCATGACTAAGCATAATACGATACCCATGTTGGTAGTACAATAATGACCAACTAATGATTGACCATCCTATGGTGTCCAAGCATTTATGTCATTCAAGGGTACATGTCAATAGCAATTATCCAATGTGGCATAATGACAATTAGGCATTTAACTATTTCCGAAAGCATTTATTATAAACTTAGCAATGCATGTTCATATAAATCAATATAGTTGTACAACATGATCAAACGTCTACGATTTGCCTTCATTGAAGGTTTGAAGTGCTTCGATAGACGGTTCCAAGAATTCTTCGGGAACGCCAAAATCTACACGCGCGAAAAGAGTCAAATAAATACAACAAATCTAAATAAAATAAAAAAATATATGAAATTAGTAGCAATAGAAAGAGGCTAAATCTAGATGAATTTAGAACCAAGAATCAACCGAATCGGATTTTGTATGAAGGAGAACGAATATCCAGAAGTTTGACTTCACATGAAATATAGAAAAACATTAGACATGAATAGTGCAGGCTCGGGCAAAAATGATGCGTAAGCGAGGGAAATGGGAGGGTGGCCGGTGAACTAGCAAAGTGGAATTCCGGGAGTAAGGCGAACCCAATGGTGGTGGTGGCATCGCCGGCGGAGGTCCAGCGCGGCGGCGGCACGCAAAAAGGCGCACGGGGGAATAGCGGCGTCGGTGAACTGGGGGCGCTTCGGGGAAATGGAAGGGAGCACCGCGTAGAACGTTGCGAGGCGTATCCAACGGAGTGGATGATGTCGTTGGGGAATCAAAGATGGCGCTGGAAACGATGACATAAGGTGGTTTGGTTGCTGGTGGAATTTTTTTTGGTTGTGGCGAGAGAGGTGCGAATTCCAGGGATAGAAAGGGGAAGCCCAGGGTTCGCCGTGACGAGGTTGGTGTGGAGAATGGACGACCGGAGATGGAGAACCAAGGTGGAGAGTAAGAAATTAATCCTTTCACAAGCATGTACATGGTCATGGACGTGCACATTGAAGGTGTTGTGTTTGCATGTAGAAGCATGCAAGGAGTTGGTTAAGTGTAAGATGCATGCCTGTAGGTTTTAGAGCCCAAGAACACACAAGCTGTAGCGATTGGCAAGAAAGGAAACACACGCACACCAATTGGACGCACACGTAGTTCTACTGGAGACATGATTCGTTGGTTATTCAACTCTCAACTGGACTCAAGCAGCAAGGGGGAGGAGGGAGCATGCAGCGGCATGGCTTGCAGCAAGGGAGAGCATGTAGAGGGAACTTGCTGGAGGCATGGGAGGGAGGCCGGTCTTGGAGATGAAGTTAGAGCTTTCTAATGGAGCTCCCAGGAGAGAACTTCGGCTGGGGGAAGGGGAGAGAGAGCTCGGCAGTGGGGAGAGAATAGGGAGAGGGGAGCTTGCTGGCCTGCTCGGTTTTGGTTTTTAGGAGAGGAAGGGAGAGAGGACTGCTGCACTGGGAGAAGCATGCAGTGGGAGAGCTTCGGCAGTGGGGGGAGAACCGACCGGCTGCATGGCAAGGCGTGACAGGCTGGGGCGGCATGGAGGAGGTGGCGCCAGGACAAGGGGCAGCAAGGAGAAGGAGGTGGCGGAAGGTGGAGCTCAAGGTAGAAGAAGAAGCTGTCGGTTTTTGGAGGAAGAAGAAGGAGAGAGCAGTGCTGATGGGAGGGCTTCGGTTGAGGAAGAAAAGGAGGAGGGGAAGCTGAGGAAGAACTGCTGCAGCGGCAGCATGGAGCTGGGCTAGTGGGGGAACTGCTGCTGGAGCTTTGGCAGGGCAAAGAAGAAAGGAGGAAGGGGAGGAGGGAGCAACATGGGAGTGAGGCGCTCGGCGCGGCATGGGGGGCTGAGGCGCTCGGCCGGCATGGGGGAGGAGGCAACTGGGGAGAGAGAGAGAGAGAGAGTGGCCGGAGGGAGGAGCTGGAGTAGGTGCTGCTGGTTTTTATAGAGAAGGGAAGGAGGAGAAGCAGCATGGCGGTGGCGTGGCCTGCAACAGGGCATGGGAGGGGAAAGGGGATGGGGGCGGCAGGAGATGGGCAAGGCAAGGGTGGCCATGGTGGTAGGTGTGCACAGGGCATGGGGTAGCCAGGAATCCACGAGAGAGGAAGCCTTTGTGTATTCTTGGGAATACATACTCCTACTTCTAATATACCATTTAAACGAATATATTATACTTCTTTACCCCTTTTAGTATACTTAACTACCAATTATAAGATACACAAATACAACTTGATTGAAAAAAATTATTGGAGCCCTTTATTATTGCTATATACCGTTTTTCATATATAAAAAATGGACTTTAATGAATTTTTTCATAGAACTCACTTTGGAGTATCTTATAATCATTTTTGGACTGTGCTCAAATTGCTAAATAGGTATCTTCATACGATTTAAGTGTAATATGAGAAGTGGGATTACGTACTCACAAGAGCACCATACCATTTTCCTATATATACGGTAGCGCTATTCTACTTCTTAGCGTATAATAGCTTATTCTGCGTTTGGGCCGCAACCTACCGTCAATACCGACAGCAAAACCTGCATGCCGCACTACACAACACGTTGCCCATTGCGATCGACAGCAAAATGGCGCGGGAGCGCCCTACCGGAAATAAAAAACAATTCCCTCAGAACCGACAATAAAACCCTCACGTTGCACTCGGCAGTAAAAACATGGTGTGGGAGCTCATCATCCCGTAGTAAAAAAAGTCCCCCGTCGCCCGTGTTAGTAGTAAGAAATATAACCCATCGCCGAGCATAGCGTGCTTCAGGATTTGCCTCATCTGCATTGTTTTACAATCGAGTTGTTGTTTTACTGCCGTGTCGGACAAAAGGACACCATAAGTGCGTATGGTGTTTTGCTGTTCGATAAGTACATGTTACTGTAAACGGCACATCATATTACTGATCATTGTCACTTGAGTTCATACACGATCGTAAGTGGGTCAATTTGTTTCATTGTTCTGTATGTACTCTCTTATTGTAAATGGCGTGTTATATTGCTGCATTGAAGGCGTGTTGGAAGTTTTTTATTGCACTGATCATTGTTGTTTCCCAAGCGTTTCTCGGGTGCTAAGAGGGGGTCCTAGGGTCTAACAGTTGGAGCTAGGGCTCGAGCCCTGGTTAGCCCCAACAATGGATATATTCCTCTATGTTCTTATGCATTTATTTTGCTTTAATTGATTCTCTTGTGACCCATTGTTGTGTTTTTATTCCATGCATATTTGCTGGAATTATTTTAAATTTGCAGATATAGTAATTTAGGTGATATTCTGCGCTCAGTGTTACAACTCTATGTTCCTGAAGGCATATGAAGTAGCATAAAACCAAGAATTAATAGCAAATATTTGTTTTTTGAAAAACGTAGTATCCCTTGAAACGAGATCCCAATTTGGCCAAAGTGAAAACAACCGACGTTGTCTCAATAGAAAGAAACTAATTAAATATTCCAAATTAACGTGTTTGGTTGAAAAAGGAAATCATGGGCTTGGAAGCAATAACGTTCGTCGGTGCATGGGCGCACGTACAAAAGCTTCCTAGTGCGACACGGATTTCCCATAGCGCGAGAGAGGCCGATCGAGTATTGGATGCAACCTCTGCATGTTGCATGCACCGCGCCCCATGTGCATGAATTAATATAATCTTGTGCGTGGCTAGATCTACGAGAGTGTCCATGAGAGTGTTCTAACATATGATATATTTCTGTATTGAATTTATTTATTCATTATGATTTTGTGTAAAGCATGGTTGCCACGTGTGTTTGATGCACATCACGCATGTCGTTGATCAGTGCATATCGACTTGGTGTTGTCTTCACGTGGTTCACGACCCGTGGGTGTCCTTTAGGGGTGGGAATGGGTAAGGCTGACCCAATAGACTACCGATCTGTCCCGAAAATTTTGGCCAAATGGGTCAGAGGCTCAATCCAAAATAAAACCAAGGCAAAAGGCCCAGAAACCTAATGCTCCGTTGAACTGAAATGTAACCTAAACAAATTAAAATACCTGAAGAGAGTGTTCTCTGTTGTTGGTTGTTTGATTACTGAAAGCGGTCTTGTCTGGGGATGATCAGCGGCAATCTTGTGTAGTGTTGAAGAGTAAAAGTGTTAAGATTAGTTAGTAAGAAAGTGAAGAGGAGCATCTTAAATGTGACTGGGATGTTTGAACCAAAAGTAGGTAAGTAATAAAAAAAAACTGTGAAGCAGATAGGGACATTTAGATGCGGCAGTATTATTGAAGGTTTAAGTGCATAGTGATTGGAAAAAATGGGAGAAGAAATAGAAATAGTTTTGGTGGATCTGTTTTTTTTAAAGGTGATTAGTAAAAGGGATATAGAGGTAGATATGTACGTACGTGTCGGACCTGGATTTTCTAATCCTGAATCCCCTGTGAAAGACACTATACTTTTCCCTGGATCAGTAGATAGTACTCACAGATACATCACCGAATGATTCATACATAACGTAAATTAACCCATTCATTAATGAACACATAAGAGTTTACATAGACCACATCGGGTCAGATTTTAAAATAAGGGCCGAACAGGCCAAAGATTACATTACAAAAGTAGCAGAAGTGACAACGGAAGCAAAATGGGTAGTGTTGTAAGAATAATTCGTCTATCATACTGACGGGCCCGCCTCTCAGAAGACACGCATACAGACCCGAGAAATGCTATTGTGCTCATAAAAGACTGTAGTACCCCTTGCTTGTACTCATAGTATAGCCTACCCCCAAGGGGTAGTTTGGTCATTTGTACAGGCCCAAGAGCCTATAAATACCCCATGTATCCCTCCTTTCAAGAGGATGGCTCTCTTGAGCAATAAAGAAACATGTTCAAATTGGTGAGCCCTCGGGGGCTCCCTCTCCGGAGGTAACCCCCCGTTGGCTCACCGACAGGAGTAGGGTGGTCCTCTTGGACCCCCGAACCTGTATAAATCCTCGTGTCATTTCTTACTCTCGTGGACGAGGCCGTTAGGCAACCGGCGTCCACCCCTCACTCGTGTTTGGTTTTACACCTACAACATTGGCGCCCCAGTGGGGATGTAGCTAATCGATGAAAGGCTATGTCTCCTACCAAAAAATACTCTAAATCCATGAAACCTCCTCCGGCTCCTGAAGGCAAGATCTCGTGGACGACCCATCCGCTCTTTGAAGGAGCCCCAGCCGAGCACCCTCATCGGAGATCAGAGCTATCCACCTCGGGATGGCAACGTCCTACATGCCCTGGGGCCCCCATGCGCATCCTCCTCCCTTGTGCGAGTCGATGCAAGGCCCATCCATGAGCGAGCAGTTCAAGGCACCCTCGCAGCCAGAAGGCTAAGGATTCTGAGGCCAACCATCACCCGGGGCGCATAGCGTTCATGCGGCACGAGCGATGAAGGCTCGCTACAAGGCCTGCCCCCTAACGCGCTACTGTTAGGGGACAGTCCTGACATATAAATCTCGTATGGGCTCTCAAGACACTTTCCCTCCAAGGGATTTCACCCCTGTGGTGCATAGGGCGTACGACCTCCGTGGTCTCCCCTAGCAAAAGTCCATGGTGGCCTGGGCGTCCATCGCCTCCACCATGGCGGCTCATGTCCTATTGGACCTAGGGCATGAGCGACCACCCTTGTGGTGCGTAGGGCGTACGACCTCCGCGGTCTCCCCTAACAAAAGTCCGTGGTGGCTTGGGCGTCCGTCGCACCACCGATCTGTCCCAAAAGGGATTGGTTCTAATAATCTCTACCTATCTAAACAAGTCCTTAGGTGGATTACATGCCCTTCACATGCGCCATGGTCCTCATTCAGCTGGTACAGCCGACTGCATGTGGGACCAATGTGCGCGTCGGTGCATGGGCGCTCGTACAAAAGCTTCCTAGAAGGGTTTTCCTTGGCTACCTAAAATCGAGTATTGGATTTGGATGCCACCCCTCCATGTTGCATGCATGCACCGTACGTTGCATGAATTAATATAATCTTGTGCATGGCTGGAGCACCAGCTTCAAGTCCGTGAGAGTGTCTCGTACGCAGGACACAATGTGGTCCCATGCATGGCACCATCAAGTTTGTCTCCATGTTCATGGCATCATCAAACGGATCGTTACTCTAGGCTTGAACAGACCAAACATTGGCATGCAGGTAATTAAATAAAATCGTAGTATCTCTGCATCGTCAAGCATAATAAATAAAGATTCAATTAAAGTGTAGATCACCTGACAAAATTTAATATGACTCAATAACTCTTTCCCGTCAAATAATACATTTAACAAAAAGTGCAAAGCATGTCTGTGATCGGCATCACGTGCAGCTACATTGGAAGTAAGCATTGAAGGTAGTGGCTTGTGGTCAGATGACAAGTGAGATAAGATTGTATAGTATTATTTTAAGAGATTCGTTTAATTCATATTTAGATTGGTCTGAGCTGTTATTAGATTAGTTTAGTTCCTTGAGAAATTATATTTGCCAGTGTAGTTTCCTTTTAGATTATCACAATTTAGAATTCATGGTGCGGTAAAATTTAGAATTGTTTGATTCATTGAATTTGTATAAGTTGGTTACAAGTTCCATAAATATATCTAGTTTGGTGAAAATGTACTTATTGTTTAGTTTTCGAATATACTTTAATTGATTTGTTCAGTCTTATGCTCACATTTCCTATTTATGTACTAAATTTATTTATTCATTATGATTTTGTGTAAAGCATGGTTGCCATGTGTATTTCTCGTTTACCCATTCAATATTCTACATGCCCGCAACTCGATCCTATACGCACGTCTATCTTGATATGTACTATCTTAGCTCATCATGTGTTTGTACTAGTTACTCCAATTTCGTCCACAACTATCTTTTTCCAACAAAACCTCTACCACCATATTACTTTGAAAAAAAAATAGAAACTAAATAATGACAGAAATCATGACAATGAAATTTATTAGCCAAGGATACAAGACAACTAGATGATGGCATCACAGCCACCCTTACTGCAAGAAAGAAAGAAAAAGACGCACATAAGATGGCACTCTGGTTTGGATGTGATATCCATTTATTGAAGACAAAACAACAACATGGCCTTGGCTTCGACGTGGCGTCCCCATGCATGCATATTCTCAAGCAACAACCGTGGGAATGTCAACATCCTTGGTGCAGAAACGGTAGCATGCATTGTTACAATGTTCCACTGCGTCATTCACTTCCTCACTGCCAACAACTGATCATACCAAAATAATTTGCATTAGAAGCAAAACCTTTGTCAATGATCAAGTAGCAAGAGGCTAGGTAAGGGTAATAAATTTGTCTTACAGGCGTTTATGTTGTTGCACACAGAGGATGTACATCCCAACTTGCAAAAGTCAATGACACCTACTTCATCTGCCGAAACATCTTCTATTAAAATGGAATTTGTTCATTGTGAAAAAAACAATAAAATGAATGGATTCATTTTACCAGAGTGCGGGAAAAGGCTAAGGTGATCATAAGGAGGCTCGCATTTCTTCGCCTCTTGAATTATGCAACCAGAGAGTTTTGCACAGACTGGCCTAGCGGTACCCGGAACACGACAAGTGTTATATATATTCCTCGCTGTGGTGGATGGGCAGCAGCTCTTAGCATCCACTTGGATATGCTCTAGAACTAGACCCAGTATGAGCGCACTGATAAGAACACTCTTAAGACCTTTGCCTTCCATACTCTTCTTCTTGTGGGATCTTCCTCACGGAACAAGGATAAATGACTGTTATTCTAGTTACGAACCGAGACCTGCAAGGCATCTATTTATATAGCCTGTTGCATGCTACAAGTGAACCCACATGTATCCTCTCCTTGGTAGAACCAATTATTGCGCCATGTAGCTAGTCAGCATGCATGCACCGTACGTACGTGCATGGCTGGAGCACCAGCTTCAAGTCCGTGAGTGTCTCGTACGCAGGACACAATGTGGTTAAATAGATTACTGCCATTTCCACCATTCATGTACGTTAATCCTAATCAAAGCCCCACGTAATCACACCATTGAATTCCATAATATACGGCATCAATCCTCTGCTGCTTGCACCATCTACGCCCTACGAAATGCCCCTCGACCTTTCCTTTCATTTCCCCTGTTAGACCCGGGCGTGAAATACCCGATCAGTGTCTAGTACACACAATCACAACCTTGACATTCACATCCATACATTCACACATACAAATTAAAGCAAAAGGAGGTACTTAACTAAAACGATTACAAGTTATTACATCACCGGCCGACCTGCCAAATAAAAAGAAGTATTAACAGAGTAAAAGTAGCAGTGGAAACAAAAGTGACCAAGGCAACTAAATTTCAACGGCATGCCCATCCAACCCTCAGGCAACTAGCAAGAAACAAAGCCAAGATAGGCCCATCATCGAACCCACCAGTTTCGGGCGCGAAGAACGTGTTATCGAGTGTTAGCTCGTCCTCAAATTAGATCTAAACAACAATGTAAGCAAAATTGAGTATAATGCGTACTCAGCAAGACTTGTAGTATATCACAAAGTTTATATAAATGCAAGGCTTACAAGGGATGAGTCTCTACTCTATAAGTTATCTTATTTTAAGCCAGTTTTATTTGCAATAACCATACATCGTAATGACTGTTATTCCAGTTACGAACCGAGACCTGCAAGACATCTATTTATATAGCCTGTTGCATGCTACAAGTGAACCCAGATGCATCATCTCCTAGATAGAACCAATCCCGTGACACATGTGGACGGAACTGACACTAAATATCTTATAGGCCGTATCGGCCAAAATTATTGTGCCACGTAGATGATATCACCATGCCGGCCACCAACGATGCATGCGTTATAAAAACAAGGAACAAATGAAGGGGTGTAGATGTTGTTTTAGCTTCTATCACTTAAACCAAGGAGTAAAGAATAATGACAATGGTAACTTTATTTAATAGCTTATATATTATATTTTTTTTTCATGTCTGGTGCTCTTGTGGCATGTGTCCGCTACTTGTGTGAGGGATTTGCCATCCTACGCTGTTATCACTCTAGCGGCTTATCGTTGTTTCAGGTATCGGCTGTCTAAGCAAGGTATTCCAGAATCTTAACATGATTATGGTCATTTGCACTTAGTTGAAGCAAGCAAAAGTCAGAATTTAGATTAAATTAGAAACTTGAATGAGTTCAATCAGGATTCGGATGAAGAAGATATGGCTTGTTTGAATACATTATGATCTGATTCAATCCCTTCGAATTGACTCGGAATTTAAACTAAAATCCCTTCCAGTCCAAAGGGATTGGTTCTAATTCCTCCTTATCCATAGTTGTGATCCGATCCGACTGTGAATTAGAACTAAAATATATCCCTTCCAATCTAAAGGGATTGGTTCGAATAATCTCTACCTATGGAAACAAGTCCTTAGGGGGATTACGTGCCCTTCACATGCGCCATGGTCCTGATTCAGCTGGTACAGCCGTCTGCATGTGGGGCCGATCGAGTATTGTATGCCATCTCTGCATGTTGCATGCATGCACCGTACGTACGTGCCCCTTCTGCATGAATTAATATAATATTGTGCATGGCTGGAGCACCAGCTTCAAGTCCGTGAGAGTGTCTCGTACGTTGCATGAATTAATATAATCTTGTGCATGGCTGCAGCACCAGCTTCAGGTCCGTGAGAGTGTCTCGTACGCAGGATACAATGTGGTCCCATGCATGGTACCATCAAGTTACACACGTGGTTGTGTGTTTTTCCTTGGGTATGTTCTACACAACCACACGTAACGTATGTTCTACAGAGAGGTACAACTTTATCTACAGCACACGAATTCTCTAGTCTGTTTGGCATCCATCGATACCACTGCTCACTACCATAGGTAAGCAGCCTAGAGCACGTGTCGAAGTCTTTACATCATCTAGTCCCATCCTTACACTAGTCCTGCGAATGTTTGTCCTCACTTCACCTAGGGACAACACTGTCTCAGTGAGGCATTCGCTGTTGTGTCAGAAGGCTTTGTTCCCAAGATCTCGGTGAAGGGAGCCCCTTCGGACATGCCTACATCCGGTCATGCCCGCACTACTACGGCCTACCAACGTACAAGGCTAGTTTTCAATGAATTAATTAGCTAATGCTGTCCCATACAAGCACATGTGGTTGTACGCTACACTAGGTTGGATATACCAGCGTTCGGTCCTTAATTGACCCATGCGAGAATCGCCCCCTATCTACTAGGGAGGTACACCCCTCACTCTTCTTAGAATATAATATAACGCGTCCGCGTCAAAAACTAGGTTTTACTTTTTGGTTTTTATGCAAAATAACAGAGATACACCCCTCTGGACATTTTTCGTAAATATCCCAATTTCAGTTTTACCATATTGTCCTTTATAGCTTTTATGGAAAATCTATCGCTCTATTAAGTAGTTGTGCGATAATCGCACTTGAAAACTCTCAAATGACATTATATATTGTCTAACCCATAACCTAATGGTTACAACAGTAAGGACATCAATATTTCAAGGAGATATATGCATCAAATAGGATTTACAACTACCGACTTCCCAAACATTGCAATTTCATATCAAACATACACGCATGCATAACAGATTTTGCAAAAAGAAATACAATAAGTAACATAGTGGGGTCAACATGATCAAAGTAGGCGCTTGCTTTGCTCTGGTTGTTGTGAATAGGAGGATGGTTGGTTGTCGAAAATATTGTTTGAGCAATCAACGTCTATTTTGCTTTAATTGATTCTCTTATGACCCGTTGATGTGTGTTTTATTCCATACATATTTGGTGGAATTATTATCAATTAAGGTTTAAATTGGTGTTTAGAATAATTTAGGTGACATTCTGGACTCAGTGTTGAATCAGGGTGTTACAACTCCCTATTTCTAAAAACAGGACGTAGCATAAACCCAACAATCAAGAGTAAATAGTTTTTGCTTTTTTTGTTTATGGTCTCCCTTGCAACGAGGGGCCGGATACCTAACTATATATAGCCGATCTGGCCGAAGTGGAAACAACCGATGCTGTCTCAATGGAAATAAATTAATTAGATGGTCCTAATTAACGTGTTCGGTTCAGAAAGCAAATCATAGCACGAGTGATGAGGCTTGGAATCACTCGACGGGCTTGTTTGAATATATTGACTCGGAACTTGAACTAAAATCCCTTCCAATCCAAAGGGATTGGTTCTAATTCCTCCTTATTCATATATTGTGATCCGACTCAATCACTTCGGATTAAGTCTAAATTAAAACTAAAATATATCCTTTCGATTCAAAGAGATTGGTTCTAATAATCCTTATCTATCCGAACGAGTCCTTAGGTGGATTAATTACGTGCCCTTGGCATGCGCCCTGGTCCTGATTCAGCTGGTACAGCCAATGTTCCCATGGCGCGAGAGAGACCGACCGAATATAATCGTGTGCATGGCTGGAGCACCAGCTTCAGGTCCGTGAGAGTGTCTCGTACGCAGGACACAATGTGGTCCCATGCACACGTGGTTGTGTGTTTTTCCTTGGGTATGTTCTACACAAGCACACGTAACGTATGTTCTTCATGATATGGACTCAGCGACGTTACACACGTGGACGCCCATCAAAACTACTGCGGCATGCAACGTACGTATCATGATGTGACCAGGCCACCAACCATACTTCGTGTATGATATGTTACAATTAATTACAGACTAGATCACCTGCGCCATGGTCCTGGTTCAGCTGGTACAGCCGTCTGCATTGTGGTTCTCGTTTCCTACCGTCCGTATCCGAGTGGGTCAAAGAGGAATTTGCCAACGATTTTAGGTAGCCAAGTTAATCTCTTCTCCGGATTCCATGTCGCACTAGGACTTGTTTGGATAATTATGGATTAGAACCAATCTCTTTTTTTACCAACATATCTGTGAAAATCATTCGTGAATCCGAACTTTCAATCAAAAGTTATAGCAAAAAAAAACAAATAAACATTCATGTACTAAAAGGAACCGACTTTTTTGCTAGTTAATTGTCTACGTGTCTGTACTAGTTGGCTAAGATGGCAGTAAAGTTATGTAGAGGTTGCAGTAAATCAATTTTAGTAAACACAAAGAGATGTTTTTTTATTTCAACACTTATATCATTCTGTTGAACTCGTCGTCGCCAAGATACCGGTGAAAACTGTTAGTAGATTGCTTTTAGTAAATGCACAGTGTCGGTGTTTTAGAACCGAACTTACGTAAAGATTGTTTGATTCGGAGGTTCCTCTAGGCTCGAAATCACACAGAGATAAAGACACGGGGATTTTATACAGGTTCGGACCTTCTCCTGGGAGAATAACAACCCTACTCCTGTGTATATGTATTGAGTATGCTGGATTACAAGATGGAAATCAAAGACTAGAGTATTGTGCTTCTAATCTTCTGTTCCTCTCCCTTTTGCCCTATTGATCCTTGCCTTTTATATCATCTCCGAAGTGCACCGTTGGATCTTTATTTCGAGACTGTGCTCATCTCAAGTTGTGTTGTATCCTTGGCTAATAAATAAATTTCCTTGTGGTCATTTGTATCGTTATTCAGTTTCTATTTTCTTTTATGTTATTTAAAGTGACATGGTGGTAGAGATTTTTGTTGAAAAAGATAATTGTTAACAAAAACTGGAGTAAACAGAAAAAACACGTGATGAGCGAACATAGCACATGAAAAGTTATATGTGCATATAAACTTATACAGTGAATTCTAAATTGTACTAATCGAAAAGGGAATTGCACTGCCAAAACTAATTTCTAAAGGAACTAAACTGATGTAATAAGAGTTCGCACCAATCTAAATATGAAATAAACTAAAATACTATAAACTCTCACATGACTTGACATCTCAGCGCAAGCCACAACCTCTGGTAGGCTGGTACTCACTTCCATTGTTGCTATACCTATACCAGATAAACATACAACGAATATGTCAAAAAATAGAATTTTTCTTATTAATTAACCTTTTTTTAATTTTTATTTTAAAGTTAACCTCTCATGAACTTTATTTCTAATTCTGACCCCTTTGATCACGTCACCACCCGTGGCATGACAAAACAACATTGTCACGCCACAGGATAAGTCCGCTAAAATAGCACATTTTGTTACGCCATTGGTGGTGGCGTGACCAAACAAAACTATCACGCCACAGGTGGTGGCACGACAAGAGTTTGCCTAGAAACGGGCCGGTGTGACAATGTTGTTTTGTCTTGCGATGGGTGGTGGCGTGACCAAACGGTTCAGAATTGGAAATAAAGTTCGTGGGGGTTATCTTTAAAATAAAATTTGAAAAGGTTAATTAATAAAAAAAAATTACAAAAAATATCAGCAATTATCTAGTTTTATTAAAATGATTGCATAGAAAGTTGACAAAAAGTACACTTAATAAGGTAGTTAGGATCGCGATCCTACTCTTAGAGTCTTAAGATTCTACGAACACACGACAGCCTATCGATTCAAATCGTACTGTCGATCCTACTCGTAGAGACTTATCATTGTTTAATTTTTGCGCTTCTTTACGTAAGACAGTTCTTCTGGCACGGCCGGATGCTTTGCTCCTTGTTGATTATATATAAATCCCTTTCTGAGCTTTCAAAAATAGAAAAAAAAATCCATTCTTTTTGGCAAGCGTTTCTATACTGCAAGCTGGCGTACGTAATTAAGTTCCTAAGTTACTGGTGAGAAATGCCCAAGGTTACATTTATATCAACTGGTCGCAAGCCATCTTGGAAATACATATTGTACTAGCCATATTACTACTTTCGTTTGTGGTTGAGATGGAGAATGCAAAAATTCAGCACTATGTTTATGTAAGATGTTCTATTAAAAGTTTAATAAAAGATACTCCCATTATATGCTCTAAACTAAGTTTCCTTCTAACTTCATATAGTGAGTTCAAGATCCATATATCATTAAGTCCTAGTGAGCCTTGGCATTATTGCTAGAAACCTAGTGATTTAGGTAAGCAACCCTTTACCAATCATATCTCCTATGACTCTTGTTTGTTGGGTGGCATCCCTATGCCCCGGCGACCAACATTTATCCCCCGGCAACCAACATTATGCCCCAAGGCCCAAAACCATTTTGATAGCTATGTCAAGTTAAACCAATACTATGCAGGTGGGTGTCCGACACCCACCCCATCTTATTAAGATAGTTAATGGCACCTTAGTTTGGTAGACCTACCAATTAACGATCAAAATCGCGATAGGCGCAACAATTGGAAAGGCATCAAATCTACTTATTTTTTCTTGAGGGATACTACTCTACCTTGTTAAAATATCTAATGATAAAACATGATTAATAGCATAACAGGAGAAAAATAAACATTCACAAATAATCATATTAAACTGTGAAATAGTATGGCCCTTAACATGACAGTTCTCATCACCATGGTTCTTGTCCACCGAGCCATCATGATTGAAATCACTACATTCATCTACTAAGTAATTACTCATAAAAGCTTGTAATAAATTACATATGATAATATCAAGCATCATATGTCGGCACGCAGACAGTTATACAATAATATGTAGCTCGATGGCTATAACACAGCATGACACGCAAACCATGAAAAATCCATATATGCATCATATACACAATGGGCCATAATATTCACAACAATCTCTGCAAAAAGGTGTTATACATAGAATCCAATTCTATCGGGTGACATGAACACATAATACTATATAACGCGATAACAATTATTTAGCACGTAATTGAGCCATGGAAATTCATCGAATTAATCATATTAACCCTATTCCGAACCAATCTGATCACCGCTTCTATACGACTACGCACCGCGGCATACCCTGATGGTGGAAATGAAGCGGTGGAAGCCACTGGTGCAACAAAGACAGCTATGGGAGGTCGAAAAGGTAGTTTCAATCAAGGCTTCAACAGATCTTTGTTTCTCAGGTTTAGTTTAGGAGTCATACGGTGATAATTAATGGCAAGGCATCATGCACGTACTGGGCTTGTTTGGTTGGTGACCTGGATTTTATGTCTGGGAAAAGTGGTGCCTGGAGGTAGCCTGGAAAGTAGATAATTTTTGCCTGGTCACGCAAATCTAAAGATGAGTTGTTTGGTTGGAAACCTGTGCCTGGAATTGGTGAATAAAAAATAGACCGTTGGATCGAAGCAATGAACAGTGGATCGAGCTGCAATGAACAGTGGATCGAGCTGCCTGGGAGGCCCAGCTCCCAGATGCTCGTTTTCCACGCCTGGACTGGCGGCTCACCTGGGCTGCAAGCAAACGCACGACAGGCAGAAAGCAGGGGCTGTCCTGGCCAGGCAAATTACATATGATAATATCAAGCATCAGATGTCGGCATGTAGATAGTTATACAATAATATGTAGCTCGATGGCTATAACATAGCATGACACGTAGGCCATGAAAAATCCATACATGCATCATATACACAATGGGCCATACTATTCACAACAATCCCTGCAAAAAGGTGTTATAGATAGAATTCAATTCTATCGGGTGACATGAACACATAATACTATATAATGCGATAACAATTATTTAGCCCATAATTGAGCCATGGAAATTCATCGAATTAATCATATTAACCCTATTCCGAACCAATCTGATCACCGCTTCCATACGACTACGCACCGCGGCATACCCCAATGGCGGAAATGGCGACAGGCAGTTGGAACGTTGACATGCAGTAAATAGGTGCCTATCGCCATTTCAAATAGCGACAAGAGCCTATCGTCGTTCCGAATGACGACATGCACATATTTTTGTTAAAAAATGACTATTTTTTGTAATTATCTTTTAAATTATTATTATTTTTTTTAAAGAATCGCAGAATGCGTATTATCTAAAAAGAAGAAGAAGAAAGAAACAGTCATTAAAATCACGCCCACGCCTATTAAAATCACATCCAAGCCTTTGTCAAGAGACTTGGACCACAGAAAGGCACAGTGTAGAAACAGCATACTACCGTATAAGCATACCGTACGTCCCCTTGGCTTTCATTCTCGCACCAAAGCAAATCTTGTTGGAGTCTTGAAGGCAAGGAAACGTACAATAGGAGTACTCTAGTAGTTTAAGATCGAAATCAACACGGTCAAGTTTCGAACTACCTATGTCCAAGTACAAGTTCATTAGTAAAACTGATCATATCCTTTTCTCGTGCCCTGAAGCTCAATTTATAATTAGAGAAATGCTCTTAACTGGCATAGTATCCCTTTGTCAAGAGATGATCAATTTTATTAACCTCTAGAAATGAAGCGGTGGAAGCTACCGGTTAATCTCATCGTCACCAAGCTACCGGTGAAAATTGTTCATGAATCGGAGCTTCCAATCAAAAGTTATGGCTAAAACAAGAAAATAAACTTACACGTACTAACAGGGAATGGATTTTCCCTAGTTGGTTGTCTACATATGTGTACTAATTGGCTAAGATGGTAGTAAAGTCATATAAAGGTTGTAGTAAATCTCTTGTATTGAGTGAGTGTATTTTATTAGTTGGCCGTACAAAACACATATGTGAGTGTATGACCGATCTGTATCCAGTGTCCCCATCTCGCTCGGAGAAACAGCGAGCGGTGATGTTAGGACGGAGGTCTGGAGCAGAGGATCCTAGTTATCGGGGCGGGGTTTACTACTAGAGGTACAATGTTTCTCTGTCGGTGCGATAAATGCGCATCGAGGACTCAGCGTGTCCATTGTCCGTGGCCATGGCAGTAAATGATAGGGGGAATCTGCATGTGCTGAAGGCAGATCTGGCCGGCACGAGCGACGGTGACCTGGTACTACCGATCGACCGCATGGGGGACGGCCTGTAGTCATTTTCCCGACGGATTCATCGGAAGGGGACGACCGATGTTGATTGGGGTACGCAGATGGGAGGACAATTTTAAGGTGGGGAGCGTGTTTGGTGGGAGACAGGGGATCGTATGCCGTTTTCTTTTGGCGACACGGCCGGGAGGATCACGTGGTGTCTCTGTTTTTCCCGCAGCTATGATTGCACGAACATGGAGGGGAGTTTTTGATATGCAGTAAACGACAGATTGTAGTAAAGTAAAAACGTACAACTGATAGCAATACTTTGGGACATTTTTAGTTAAACCACATATTGATGCTGTATATTATGGAAATTGATGGTGTGATTACGTGGAGGTTTGATTAGGATTAACGTACATGAATGGTAATGGTAGTAATCTATCAGTGGAAGCCACTGGTGCAACTAATTGGATAATGTTTTCTTTTTTAGCATTCCTTTGTTTAAGCGAAGTGTTCTTTGGTTCCTTCCTGTCTTTGTTTCTCAGGTTTAGTCAGCCAGGTGTGCCTGAGAGATTGGGCTGAGTTTTCTTTTCAACTCTGGCCGTTGGTGTAAGCCGGAATCCCCAGCAAAATCTGCTGTTTCTGGCTTTCGTGATAAAGCTGGGAGAATGCCTATTATCTAATGATTTTGTTCACATTAATAATGGTCAGTACCGTTCAAATGTGTCACCAGGCTAGAAGACATTTAGTAGTGGTCAGTACTGTTCACATTAATAATGCTCAGTACTGTTCACATTAATAATGGTCGGTACCGTTCACATGTGTCACCGGACTTGGTCCGAGTGGGTCAGTACCTCTAATGATTTTGTCAGCAATTTCTTGGGCGCATTGGCTTAGTAAAAATGAAGCGGTGGAAGCCACTGGTGCAACAAAGACAGGTATGGGAGGTCGAAAAGGCAGTGGAGCAGTTTCAATCAAGGCTTCAACAGATCTCCGAATAAACGATGACGGCAAGAGAAGGAATTGGATAATGTTTTCTTTTTTAGCATTCTTTTGTTTAAGCGAAGTGTTCTTGTGCTAAACCTTTGGTCAGACAGGTGTGCCTAGAGTTTGTTTAGGAGCTTCAGATGCATTCTAGCGTGGAATCGTTTATAACAACACATCATAATAGGTCTTCTCAACCACTCAGACGTGAAGTGCTATTTCTTACCCGACTTGATGACTCATGGGCGACGCAACTAGGGTTCGAGGTGTGTCGTATGCAGTATTCAGACTCCCATTATTACACTAAGAGATTCTGTGCAAATCTCGCTGGTTGCAAACTTGCTGACGGGAAATGCGAGCCTCCTTATAATAAGCTAAGCCTTTCCCAGCACTCTGGTAAAATATGAATCCATTCATTTTATTATTTTTTCCACAATCAACAAATTCCATTTTAATAGAAGATGTTTCGGCAGATGAAGCAGGTGTCATTGACTTTTGCAAGTTGGGATGTACATCCTCTGTGTGCAACAACATAAATGCTTGTAAGACAAATTCATTACCCTTAATTACCTAGCCTCTTACTACTTGATCATTGACAAAGGTTTTGCTTCTAATGCAAATTATTTTGGTATCAGTTGTTGGCAGTGACCAAGTGAATGATCCAGTGGAGCGTTGTAACAATGCATGCTACCGTTTCTGCTCCAACGATGTTGACATTCGCACGGTTGTTGCTTAAGAAAGTGCATGCATGCGGACACCACGTCGAAGCCAAGGCCCTGATGTTGTTTTGAATTCAATAATTGGATATCACATCCAAACCAGTGTGCCATCTTATGTGCGTCTTTTTCTTTCTTTCTTGCTGTAAGGGTGGCTGTGATGCCATCATCTAGTTGTCTTGTATCCTTGGCTAATAAATTTCATTGTCGTGATTTCTGTCATTATTTAGTTTCTATTTTTATTTTATTTTTCAAAGTAATATAGTGGTAGAGGTTTTGTTGGAAAAAGATAGTTGTAGACGAAATTGGAGTAACTAATACAAACGCGGGATGAGCTAATTAAGATGGACGTGAATCGGACCTTCTAATCAAAGAGCTAATTAAGATGGACGTGAATCGGAGCTTCTAATCAAAAGTTATAGCTAAAACAAGAAAAGAAATATTCATGGCTAACAAGGAACCAATTTTTGCTAGTTGGTTGTCTACGTATGTGTATTAGTTGGCTAAGATGGGAGTAAGTCATGTAGAGGTTGCAGTAAATCTGTTTTAGTGATACAATAAATCCTTTTCAGTATATGCACAGGGATGTTTTCTTTTGCGAGACTTATACCATTCTGTTAATCTCATCGTCACCAAGCTACTGGTGAAAATCGTTCATGAATTGGAGCTTCCAATCAAAAGTTGTGGCTAAAATAAGAAAATAAACTTACATGTACTAACAAGGAATGGATTTTTCCTAGTTAGTTGTCTACATGTGTGTACCAATTGGCTAAGATGGTAGTAAAGTCATATAGAGGTTGTAGTAAATCTTTTGTATTGATACAGTGAATCTTTTTCGTAAAGGCACAGAGAAGTTTTATTTTGCGAGATTTATATCAATCTGTTGCTCTCGTTGTCACCAAGCTACCAGTGAAAACTGAACGTGAATCAGAGATTCCTATCAAAAGTTACCGCTAGAACAAGGAAAGAACCATTTCAGTACTAACATGAAACCATTTTTATTAGTTGGCTGTAAAAAACACATACGTGAGTGTATGACCGATCTGTATCCAGTGTCCCCATCTCGCTCGGAGAAACAGCGGGGGGTGATGTCAGGATAGAGGTGTGGAGCAGAGGATCCTAGTTGTCGGGGCCGGGGTTTACTACTAGAGGTACAATGTTTCTGCATGTGCTGGAGGCAGATCTGGCCGGCACGAGCGACGGTGATTCGTCGGAAGGGGACGGCGACGTTGATTGGGTACGCAGATCGGCAGTTGGGAGGACAATTACGCTCATCGATTTTGTGTGTTTGGTGGGAGGACAATTACGCAGATCGTAATTGTGTGTGTGTGTGCGCTACTTAAATATTGGAGTTTGCGATCGTCCGTCCTCCCATCATCGTTCGCGTCCGTCCGATCGGCGAGCAGAGAATCAACGGCCTAGATGGCCTCGCGCAGACCGTTTCCCTATACAATAATATGTAGATCGATGGCTATAACACAGCATGACATGTAGGCCATGAAAAATCTATATATGCATCATATACACAATGGGCCATACTATTCACATCAATCCCTGCAAAAAGGTGTTATGTATAGAATCCAATTTTATCGGGTAACATGAACACATAATACTATATAAAGTGATAACAATTATTTAGCACATAATTGAGCCATGGAAATTCATCGGATTAATCATATTAACTCTATTCGAACCAATATGATCACCGCTTCCATACGACTACGCACTGCAGCATATCCCAATGGTGGAAATGGCGACAGGCAGTTGGAATGACGACATGCAGTAAATAGGTGCCTATCGCCATTTCAAATAGCGACAAGAGCCTGTCGTCGATCCAAATGGAGACATGCACATATTTTTATTAAGGAAGAAGTCCATTCTACCCCCTCAAGTATCGACATGCGGACACCTAACCCCCTGAATTAAAAAATCGGCCCTTTGACACCCCAAAGTTGTAAAACCGGACAACCTACCCTCTTCGGCTGTTTTGTGCGGTGGTTTTGCTGACGTGGCGTCCGTATGGCTCGACTATTTTTTGTAATTATCTTTTAAATTAATAATATATTTTTTAAAAAAATCACAGAATGCGTATTATCTAAAAAAAGAAACGGTCATTAAAATCACGCCCACGCCTATTATCTTAAAAAAAAGAGAAACAGTGATTAAAATCACATCCAAGCCTTTGTCAAGAGACATGGACCACAGAAAGGCACAGTGTAGAAACAGCATACTACTGTATAAGCATAGCGTCCCCTGAGTAGGACATTCTTGCTGGAGTCTTGAAGGCAAGGAAACAATAGGACTTTTTCCCTGTATAAGCGTACCGTCCCCTGAGTACCGTTCATGTACCATTTGGAGAAACATTTCTAGGACATTAATAGTGATCAGTACCGTTCACATGTGTGACAGGGTCAGAAGACATTTGGTAGTGGCCAGTACTGTTCACATTAATACTGTAATGGTCAGTACCGTTTACATGTGTCACCGGACTTGGTCCCAGTGGGTCAGAGAGGAATTTGTTACCTCTAATGATTTTGTCAGCAATTTCTTGGGCGCATTGGCTTGGTAAAAATGAAGCGGTGAAGCAGTTTCAATCAAAAAGGCAGTGGAGCAGTTTCAATCAAGGCTTTCGTTTAAGCAGCTTCAACAGATCTCTGAATAAACGATGACGGCTAGAGAAGGAATTGGATAATGTTTTCTTTTTTAGCATTCTTTCGTTTAAGCGAAGTGTTCTTGTGCTAAACCTTTGGTTCCTTCCTGTCTTTGTTTCTCAGGTTTAGTCAGACAGGTGTGCCAGCTGAGAGTTTGTTTCGGAGTCTGAAAGATGGGTTGAGTTTTCTTCTCGACCACCCAGACGTGAAGCGCTATTTCTATTTCTTACACGACTTGACGACTCGTGGGCGACGCAGCTAGGTGATAAGTCGCTCAACCATTGAGCGACTAGAACTAGTCGCTCAACCGCTGGGTGACCGATACACTTGGCGCGCAACCGTTGGGCGACTAGCATAAGTCGCTCAACCGTGGTGCGACATAGGATTATTTCTGCAAAAAAAGAGGTATATTACTGTATTTCGGAATAAAAATAGATTATTAAAAAAACGTAGATGGTGCAAGCAGTAGAGGATTGATGCTGTATATTATAGAAATTGATGGTGTGATTACGTGGAGGTTTGATTAGGATTAACGTACATGAATGGTAATGGTAGTAATCTATTTAATGTACACGAATGAATGGTAGTAACTTGCATCTGGAGGGTGGAAAGCACGGATGAATGGCAGCCATGTTGCCGGCGAAGGCGACTGCTGGATGGACTCATGGATGGCTCGCGGGAAATGTTTAATATTATAGGATTATATGTTAACAATGACATATATAATTAAATTGCTAGTAATTAGTACTAGTACAGTGCTTATACTAGACTTACAACTTGAGGAAGGAAGAAAATGCAACGGGGAGGGCCCCATCAGCCATTGATTCGGTTGATCGAGGGTGAATCAACAGCTGATGGAGAGGACCTCACGGTTAGGTCCTCCCCCAACAAATTTCCTTCCTAAGAGGAACGTTCAGGCTGAGACCTGATTCCAAAGAAAACTCAGAAGAGACGGGCTACGCATATCGGACTACTTCTCAATTTTTGGGCGAACATTAGTACCTAATCTAGAGCTGCTTATATCACAAGTTTTGCATAGGAATAAGCTAATTTTATTTAGATAATGGAAGAGAAAAATTCTCTTGACCTCTGCATCAAGGATGCACACGGCCCAATGAATAAACTAATTGAAGGACTGGACTGTAATATCAGCAGTACAAATGGCCATAATCATGGTAAGATTCTGGAATACCTTACTTAGACAGCCGGTACCTGAAACAACGATAAGCCGCTAGAGTGAGATCAGGGTAGGATGGCAAATCCCTCACACAAGTAGCAGACACAGTGCTGTTACTTTACCATTTCGAGATACATTTCTAGGACTTTCTCAACATATCCATGCCACAATATCACATGTGTCACCGGGCTAGAAGACATTTAGTAATGGTTAGTACTGTTCACATTATTAATTAACCCTTTTTAAAATTTTATTTTAAAGCTAACTCCGCGAACTTTATTTCCAATTTTAACCCTTTGGTCACGCCACCACCCGTGGCTTGACAAAACAACATTGTCACGCTATAGGATAAGTCCGCTAAAACACACTTTTTGACACGCCACTAGTGGTGGCGTGACCAAACTATATTGTCACGCTATGGGTGGTGGCATGATAAAAGCTTGCCCTGACATGTGCTTATGTGAATAAGATGTTGTTTTCTCACACCACGAGAGGTGGCGTGACCAAAACGGTCAGAATTGGAAATAAAGTTCACAGGGTTAATTAATAAAAAAAATGATTCTACCGTTCACATGTGTCATGGGCTAGAAGACATTTAGTAATGGTCAGTACTGTTCACATTAATAAAGGTCAGTACTGTTCACATTGCTAATGATCAGTACGGTTCACATGTGTCACTAGGCTAGAAGACATTTAGTAAGGGTTAGTACTACTGTTCACATTAATAATGGTCAGTAGTACCGTTTACATGTAAGCCGGAATCCCTAGGAAAATCTGCTATTTCTAGCTTTCGTGATAAAGCTGGGAGAATGCCTATTATCTACCAAAAAGAAAGAAACGGTCATTAAATTCACGCCCACGCCTATTATCTAAAAAACGAGAGAAACAGTTATTCAAATCACATCAAAGCCTTATAATTTTAAAAATGAATGAAAAATTATATGACTAATATCTTGAAGAAGGGAGAGTATTTTGTAACAAACGTCGTAAAAAATCTACATCCAACCAATGTAACTGGCAGCACGTTGAAATTGCAAAGGGATGTTCCTCAAAAACCCACCTACAACTCGCATTTCGAATTTTATCGACCACATCCTTTTAACAAACCAATATTTTCTGTAACAGAAGCACATTTGAAAACTATTCCATTTAAAAGTACACCTAAAATTAAAAATAACAAAAATTGTTTCATTCAATTTGAAGCTAAAATGAATTAGTTATGAATTTTTTAAGTTATTTGAATTAACAGTGCAAAAACAAATCAATCCGGAATTTCAAAAAGGGGTAAATACTTTTTCTACTCAGCTTGAGCTAGCCTAGTCACTGACTAGTGGGGTCCGCTATATAGTGCTACGCACAGGGTGAATTTGGAGCACTTAATGGCCTCGGGCCCACGTGTCAGCGTCTCTCAGAAACCAGAGCATTAAACCTCCTAGATTTCTGTTCATGGGGCCCGCTTGCCATAGAGACCAAGTGACATTAACTCAGCATTAAGACAAAAATTAAATCAATGATTAGTAATTAAACCCGGATTTGGTTTCTTAATGGCGAGCTACAGTCGTGTCTGCTCTTCCAACAATAGAGCGGCTCTGGCCGTGATCTTGCCAGGCGTGCCGCCGGCGGTAGGGTCCGTGGCGGCGCCGACTAAAGGCAAAAATGGAAACCTGGTTCCGAGATGAAGCTAATGGCACCGACGGTGAAGCTTGCGGTGGTGCAAAGCGGCGGTGCGCTGGAGAGAGACGGAGGGAAGCTTCGGCCCTCGTGGCAACATATCATACAAGTACTCATAATACGGTGGCCTGGACACAGCACGTGCATGCATGCCACAATAGTTTTGATGGCTTGGGACCACAAGACATTTGGTAATTGCCGTCCATGTCATTGTGGTTCTGTAGTAGCACAAAACTACTGTGGGTGAGTTTTTACAAAGCTACTGTAGGTGAGTCCTATCGTCCATATCAGTGTGGTTCTGTAGTAGCTCAACAACCTCTATACGTAGATGGCATGCAGGTCTAGGTTAATTCACCACTTCACTTCAAAACGTCACGGGAGGTGGCGTGATCAAAACGGTCAGAATTGAAAATAAAGTTCGCAGGGTTAATTAATAAAAAAAAAAAGATTCTACCGTTCACATGTGTCATGGGCTAGAAGACATTTAGTAATGGTCAGTACTGTTCACATTAATAATGAGCAGTACCGTTCACATGTGTCACCAGGCTAGAAGACATTTAGTGAGGGTCAATACTACTGCTCACGTTAATAATCAGTACGGTTCACATGTGTCACCAGGCTAGAAGACATTTAGTAAGGGTCAGTACTACTGTTCACATTAATAATGGTCAATAGTACCGTTTACATGTAAGCCGGAATCCCTATCAAAATTTGCTATTTCTAGCTTTCGTGATAAAGCGGGGAGAATGCCTATTATCTAAAAACAAGAGAGAAACAGTGATTCAAATCACATCCAAGCCTTATAATTTTAAAAATGATTGAAAAATTATATGACTAATATCTTGAAGAAGGGAGAGTATTTTGTAACAAACATCCTAAAAAATCTACATCCAACCAATGTAATTGGCAGCACGTTGAAATTTCAAAGGGATGTTTATCAAAAACCCACCTACAACTTGCATCTCGAATTTTATCGGTCACACATCCGTAAGTTTTATTTAGTTGCAAATACCAAGCCATGGTCATTAGACTAACGGACCGTCTCACATGGCGCTTCTGAGGCATTCTATCGTGGAATCGTTTATAACAACACATCATAATGGGTCTTCTCAACCACCCAGGCGTGAAGCGCTATTTCTTACCTGACTTGACGACTTGTGGGCGATGCAGCTAGGGTTCAAGGTGATTGTCAGTGGTCACTACACGCTTCGAGCTTGGGTGGTGGAGATGAGTCATTTAGGGTGTGCTGTTATAAAGCGGCACACGCTGGAATGCCACACAAGTGTCACGTCGACTAGTCAGTTGGTCAATTAGCCTTGGGTGAGGATTTGAAGCAACATAAAACTTACGGGTGTGTGACCGATGAAATTCGGGATACCAACGTTCCGTGACTCGTGGGTGAGTTTTTACAAAAAAAAATAATCCCAATTTTAAATATGTCCATGGCACTCGAAGAAGCTTCCTGGTGCTGTCATATGGAGCTAATTAATTGCAACATATCATACACGTACTCATAGTACGGTGGCCTGGCCACATCACGTGCATGCATGCCACAATAGTTTTGATGGCTTGGGGCCACAAGACATTTGGTAATTGCCGTCCATTGCATTGTGGTTCTGTAGTAGCACAAAACTACTGTGGGTGAGTTTTTACAAAGCTACTGTGGGTGAGTCCTATCGTCCATATCAGTGTGGTTCTGTAGTAGCTCAACAACCTCTATAAGTAGATGGCATGCAGGTCTAGGTTAATTCACCACTTCACTTCAATAGCAGTCGTTTCTCCTCCTTCCGTGGGAAAAAACACATAGCAAGGAAGAGCTAGTATGGAAGGCAAAGGTTTTAAGAGTGTGCTTCTCAGTGCACTTATACTGGGTCTAGTTCTTGAGCATATCCAAGTGGATGCTAAGAGCTGCTGCCCATCCACCTCAGCAAGAAATATATATAACGCTTGTCGTTTTGCGGGCGGCAGTAGGCCAATCTGTGCAAAAACCTCTGGTTGCAAAATTGTCGATGGGAAATGCACGCCTCCTAATGATAAGCTTAGCCTTTCCCCGCACTCTGGTAAAATATGAATCCATTCATTTTATTATTTTGTCACAATAAAGAAATTTCATTTTAATAGAAGATGTTTTGGCAGATGAAGCAGGTGTCATTGACTTTTGCAAGTTGGGATGTACATCCTCTGTGTGCAACAACATAAATGCTTGTAAGACAAATTCATTACCCTTAATTACCTAGCCTCTTACTACTTGATCATTGACAAAGGTTTTGCTTCTAATGCAAATTGTTTTGGTATCAGTTGTTGGCAGTGAGGAAGTGAATGATCCAGTGGAGCTTTGTAACAATGCATGCTACCGTTTCTGCTCCAACGATGTTGACATTCCCACGGTTGTTGCTTAAGAATATGCGTGCTTGGGGATGCCACGTCGAAGCCAAGGCCCTGATGTTGTTTTGAATGCAATAATTGGATATCACATCCAAACCAGTGTGCCATCTTATGTGGGTCTTTTTCTTTCTTTTTTGCAGTAAGGGTGGCTGTGATGCCATCATCTAGTTGTCTTGTATCCTTGGCTAATAAATTTCATAGTTGTGATTTCTGTCATTATTTAGTTTCTATTTCTATTTTATTTTTCAAAGTAATATATCGGTAGAGGTTTTGTGGCAAAAAAATAGTTGTAGACGAAATTGGAGTAACTAGTACAAACACATGATGAGCTAAGATAGTACATATCAAGATGGACATGCATATAAAATCGAGTTGCGGGCATGTAGAATATTGAAGGGTAAACGAGAAATACACATGGCAACCATGCTTTACACAAAATCATAATGAATAAACAAATTCATTACTAACGATAGTTCTTGCCTACCTCGCCTCGACGATATCGAGCACCTATCCGCCAGACTTGAGCCAAAGCACGACCGTGATTATGTCCGTGACCTCCTCCGTCCTCTGCCCTCATTTCTACCAGAGAGCGTGAGTAAAATCATTTGCCGGCTGCGTCTCCAACTCACTCGGACCAATGACATGGTCTACGACGTCGAAGCATCGGTCCGGAGGCTCGATGCCTACATCGATAGGCAAAGCGTGAGGTTCGACCTCGTTGAGAGCGTGGAAGAGGCTGACAACCTCCTCTGGCACATCGTTGTCCTGTATCATCGGTACAAATGGCCCCAAGTGCGACTCGACGGCGTGAAGCAGCAGGTGGAGGAGTTTCTCCACATATTGCCTAATCCCATCTCCGTCGAAGCCCACGAACAGGCTTACGAACGCTTGAGGACTGCTCTTAATACTCATAGTTTAGAACAAGAGCTTTACCAGACTAAGCTCAACTTGGACTGGGGTGATCTAGTCTGTAATTAATTAATTGTAACATATCATAGACGAACTATGGTTGGTGGCCTGGCCACATCACGTGCATGCATATATGCCACAATAGTTTTGATGGCCGCTATATATCGTCCATATCATGAAGAACATACCCAAGTGTGGTTGTGTAGAACATACCGAAGGAAAAACACACAACCAGTACTCAACAAACTTCATACATATATGATGCCATGGGACCACGATCACGTTGTGTCCTGCGTACGAGACACTCTCATGGATCCACTTGAAGCTGGTGCTCCAGCCATATATGCACAAGATTAATTCATGCACTCGTGCTATGATTTGCTTTTTGAACCGAACACGTTAATTAGGAACATCTAATTAATTTATTCCATTGAGGCAACGTCGATTGTTGGTAACCGACGTCAGGAGTTTTCTCGGTTTAGCGGGATATTATCGTCGTTTTATCAAGAATTTCTCCAAGATCGCGAAACTGATGACGGAGTTGCTCAAGAAGGACAAGAAATTTGAGTGGTCCATCGATTGTGAGAAGAGTTTCCAAGAACTCAAGAAGAGGTTGACCACAACTCCAATCCTTGTTCTTCCCGATGTTCACTGAAACTTCGATATCTATTGCGATGCTTCTCATCGAGGACTCGGTTGTGTTCTCATACAAGAAGGCAAGGTAGTTGCCTATGCATTAAGATAATTGAGACCTCATGAGCTTAATTATCCAACTCATGACTTGGAATTAGCTGCAGTGGTTCATGCACTGAAAATTTGGCGACATTACCTCATCGTTAATCGTTGTGAAGTGTATTCGGACCACAAGAGTTTGAAATATTTGTTCACCCAATCGGATCTGAACCTTAGGCAAAGAAGATGGTTGGGATTGATCAAATATTATGACATGGGTCCAAAGTATCATCTGGGCAAGACCAATGTTGTTGCCGACACACTGAGTCGCAAGGTTTATTGCAATACCTTAATGCTCAAACAGTAGCAACCTGCCCTTCATGAAGAATTTCAGCGGCTCAACTTAGGAGTGGTTGAGCATGGTTTTCTCACTGCCTTAGAAGCGCATCCAACTTTGGAAGATTAGATCAAGACTGCTCAGCAAACAAATGATGGAGTCAACCAAATCAAGAATAACATCAAGAATAGAACAACCAAGTGTTTCTCGAAAGATGATCATGGTGTTGTGTGGTTCGGACAACGTCTTCTTGTTCCAAAGGACATGGAATTGTGGAATTTGATTCTTCGTGAAACCCATGATTCCCCTTTGTTCATTCATCCCGGAGTCACAAATTAAGATGTATCAAGATCTCCGTGAGAGATTCTGGTGGACCCGAATGAAGCGAGAAATCACAAAATTCGTTGCCGAGTGCGATGTTTGTCGTCGTGTGAAGGATCGAACATCAGCGTCCAGCAGGATTGCTACAACCTTTACAAGTGCTTGAGTGGAAATGGGACTCGATCGGTATGGATTTCATCACCGGTCTACCCCAAACCTCCAAGGAAAACAATGCCATTTGGGTTGTCATTAATCGACTAACTAAAGTGGCACACTTTCTTCCTGTCAAGACCAATCTTCATGTGAGCCAGATAGCAGAGCTCTATGTCTCAAGAATTGTGAGTTTGCATGGAGTACCGAAAATGATTATTTTAGATCGTGGTTTGCTCTTTACCTCCCAGTTTTGGAAAAGTTTGCAAGAAGCCATGGGAACTTGTCTTTCTTTCAGCACCGCTTTCCATCCACAAACTAATGGCCAAATGGAGAGAGTCAATCAAATCTTAGAAGACATGCTCCGTGCTTGTGTCCTCACCTATGGGAAGAATTGGGAGAAATGCTTGTCATTTGCCGAGTTCTCTTACAACAATAGTTTTCAAGCTACTCTCGGCATGGCACCATTTGAAGCTTCATACGGGAGAAGTGTAGAACCCTGTTGAAGTGGTCTGACACCGCGAAAGATCACTCTTTGGCCCGGACTCGATCCAAGAGGCTGAAGGTCATGTTCGATTGATTCAAGACCGATTGCGCACGGCTCAATCCCAACATAAGAGCTATGCGGATCGACATCGTCGCGAGTTGAGATTTGAACCAAATGACTTTATTTATCTCAAAGTCTCTCCTCTAAAGGGCACTCAACGGTTCGGCGTCAAAGGCAAATTTGCTCCTCGATATGTTGGACCTTTCCGCATCATTGACAAGAAAGGAGTTGTGGCCTACAAGTTGGACCTGCCCACTACACTTTCGGGGGTATACGATGTATTCCACATGTCTCAGTTAAAGAAGTGCCTTCGTGTCCCAACCGAACAAGCTCTATTGGAAGGTCTTGATGTACAAGAAGATTTGACCTATCGGGAGCGTCCAATTCGCATCCTTGAAGAAGCTGAACGAAGGACAAGGAATCATGCCATCAAATTCCTTAAAGTTTAGTGGGCAAATCACACCGAGGATGAAGCAACTTGGGAACGGGAGGATCGCCTACGTGCGGACTACCCGTCTTTCTTTAACGAGTAAACGGAATCTCGGGACGAGATTCTTGTAAGGGGGAGAGTTGTAACATCCTAAACTTTGGTTTGTGTTTCAAATGTATAAAAGTATGATAGTTTTAAAACTTTGGTTGAAACTCATGAGTTTGCTCTTGATTATCTAAAGTTTGTTTGAAATTTCAAATATTTGACTTGAATTCCAGTTTCTAGTTAATTCCAGAAAAATGGGTGTACAAAAGTTTCTAGAAATATTTTATTCAAATACTAGATTATTTATTAGATTTTAAAATAAAATTTTCCAATTTTTAGAAGTAATTTTGACTTCATCAAAATCCAAACCATTTCTCTTTTGCAGTTTTGAAAAAGGATTTTGAATCTGCAAATTTGTGAATGAACAGTACATGAAACTATTTTTTGTAAGTTATACTTGAAACTGAGAGCCCTCACAAAAAAAATTTAGAATTTTTAAAATTTTATTTCTATTTTTAACAACTTAGTCAAACTAGTTGTTTTTCGGTCAAAATCAAATCATAAATCTAAGCCATTTTGTTTGGATCCAACCCAATTGAATCTCAGACCGAGCCCAACCTCAAACTCGAGTCCAACCTCGACCGTGTCCAATCTGTTGACTCGTTTCAGCCCAACCCTCTCACCACATCGCTTCGTTCTTTCGCTGGCAAATGGGGCCCCGCTGCAGGCCTTCTTCTCCAGTGCAACGCTGCGACCGCGTCACCTCGCCAAGTGAGAGCGCCAACACAGCACCTCACCCATGCCGTCCAACTACTCTGCCCACCGATTTGGATCACGCGCCCACTGTTTCATCGCCTCACCCGCATCTCCCGGACGCCCCATGCCTGCCCAGCAGTGTCACCCTTTGCCTGTACGCCGTGAGCATCGTCCCGGTGCCCGCGGGGCTCTCTTCTTGTCTCTCCGCCCTAGTGCTATAAGTAGCCCACCAGGAGAACCCTGATCACTCTTTCGACACCACCAAGCATCCCCTACCCTCTTCTCTCTCAAATTCGCTCAGAACTGAGGAGAAGCCGAAGTCTGGTTCACGGCCGGTGTGCCACCTCCTCATCACGGCTGTTCTAGTGCAGCCCTTCCCCTTTTATCCGTGTCACATTGTGTTTTTGAGCCATACCTTGTATTACCCCAACTTAATTTTGAGATTCTTTCACAAGAGTTGTCGGATTTGGTTTCCTCCTAATTTCGACTGAAAACAACACTTTCGCCTCCATCTCCGGACGGGTGGGTTATTTCTAGATTCCTTCTGGAATTAGCATCTTATGTGCCTATGCGACCTATTCCGACCACCCATTGTTTGATTCCTTGCTCAGGTTGTCATGTCAACATGTAGATTTTCTGGTCATTTTTGCGGTCAATGTTGCCGACGTGCTTCGGTGCCTCTTCCGTCATCTCCTAGGTCCAAGTAGCATACTTATGCCTCTTAGAAGTTTCAGCATGCTTTAGATTGCTTAATGCACCTCCAAAATGGCATATCCTCTGGAGCCGTGCTTGCACCGCCGCATCTCGTTGTCGCGCCGCCGCTAGGGCTCACCGCCGACCCAACTCCAGCTAGCACTAGGTTTAGTGAGCTATTATGCATCCATTTTGGGCATTAGTTTGCACCGTCGTAGACCACCGTGCTGGCTAGCCGCTAAGCAAGCGCGCGGTGGCGGGATCCCTTGTTGTCGGATTTCTGACCGGAATGATTAGCGTTAAGTGCTATCGATTTAGATGAAACAATCATTAGCCCTGAGTGATTAATGCGTAATGTTCCGCTTACACGTGGGCTCGAGCACCAAAACCTGTGCGTTTTAACCTCTACTTTTCCGCTCCGAGACACTGACGAGTGGGTCTATGTGGCTGGTTAAGAGTTTGAGTAAAGTAGCATATTACGTTTTCTGTTGAGAAAGACGTATTTCTTTAATGCTTAAGAAAAGTCTATGTTTTCCAAAAACCGAAGGCATATTCAAAGAAATACGTTTTTGACGTAGCCTTTGGCCGGACCTGGGTCAAGGTTGGCCCAGTAAAATCCTCACCCGTGTCCCACCTATCGGTTGCTTTCGCTAGCTGAGTGCCAGTATGAAAAGTATTTAATTCTTTTCGAATTTCCGAAACGAATTACTTTTACACTGAAAATTCATTTAACTTAGAAAATTCATAACTAATTCATTTTAGCTCCAAATTGAATGAAACCAATTTTGTTGGTTCTCATTTTTAGTATATTTTTAATTGGAATAGGTGTTAAGTGTGTTTTTGTACCAGAAAGTGCTGGAGTCAAATTATTGTCTAAAAGGATTTGTTTTGTAGTAGAAAATTGTTTTAAACTTCAAAAATTCATAAGTATTTCATCTTAACTCCAAATGGAGTGAAATTAATTTTGTTAATTTTTATTTTTATTGTACTTTAACTTGGTTTAAGTTTGATTTATGTTTCTATTTAAAAATATTTTGGTAATTGTTTTATTTGTACAAACTATGTCTTTAACTTGTTAAATTCTTAGAAAATCCTTATAAAATACTTTCTGGACCAAAACTTTCACCTAAATTCTTTTAAAATCATTCTCTACCTACTGTGCATGGTTGTTAGTTGAATTTGGATTGTTGGTTATTTTGGTATTATTTGTTCTTATTCATTCTTTTGCTCGATCGATAGATTGCAGTGATTCGGGTATTTACGAGAGTGATCCTCAGTAGCAAGAAGACTATCTCCAGCAAGGCAAGTAGTTCATCCTTTGATGCACGTTGATCCTATTACTTGCGCATGTTAATATTTTCATTTCAATTGTATGCATGCATGCTATGTTGACAAGTATTTCCTCAGTTCGCGATAGCTCACCTGAATAGATATATGAACTGTAGGTAAACGTCCATCCATTACCACTAAGCCTAGGTTTATATCCGTTGTGATTTAGAGCTCGTTGGATGGGCTCTAGTCACTTTATATTTTAGTATGTGAGTTGATGTCGCTTAGCAATGCTTAGAACGGTAGTCTGGGTATCATTGCTTTGGTAATGGTCATTACAACATCACTTTAAATATTTGAGTCAGGGTACTCATGTATGTATTATATTTGGAAAAACTAAAACTAAAAACAAAAAGATTTGGACTCGGGCATATGGATGATGGTGTGATTATCGGGTGTGATTGTATGCCTAAGTCAACAAGGACCAAACATCTTGTTACACTAAACCAAACATTATTGTGTGCTACCACATGAGGGTATTGGGAACCCCTCTTGACTTAGTACTTTGCGAGGTGTTAATTCATGTGTCGCTAGTGATAGATGTAGGAGAAAAATGTTTTGTTGTGTTGGTCATGTGCGGGGTGGGTTCTGAATTCAAGTTCCCACGCCCGAAGGAGCATCGGCAGTCGTTATAGCTGACCGATGTCTCCGACACAACGTATGGGTCCCCGGGTTCATGGAGGGTTTACCCCCATACGTGTGACTCTTAATTAACTCATTCCATTGGAAAACGTCTCGTAGGACTTAGCTCTACCGGTGTACCTTCGGAAGTGTGCTTCATCGCGTGGCAAAAGCAGCGGTCTGACATGTCGGTAAAGTTGTACACCCCTGCAGGGTTAAATCTATTCGAATAGCCATGTCCTTGGTTATGGACACACTTGGGGAGGTCTTTCGAGAGTTAGACTTTAACATTTTGATAAACCTTGAGATCGGGTGGTACGAATGGGTAATTCATGCTATTGATGTGGTGGCTAGGGTTAGTCACCTCTAGGATGTTAATTATATTTATTATTGTTGTCTCACTGTTATTTGATCAATTAAAAACTATTTTGATAAATTGCCTTCAATCTATTACACTATTGTAAATAAAATACTACTTTACACTGAAAATTAACTCTATAGCCATTTCCATTGAATCAAGCTTGCATATAGCTATGTATAGGTTTGTTAATTATAAGTTTTGTGAGTACAATTTTGTACTCAACTGCATTGTATATTTGCTGTAGAGAAGGTTGACCCCCAAGGGGTTAACGAGTGTGAGACCGAATTCGTCTTCGACTTTGACGACTAGCTCGGTGTTTTCGGTCGGTTGCGTTGTGGGTAAGGGCAAACCGGTTGGCTTTTGTTACTGCCATCTTATGGCATGTGTTTCCACTACAATATTAGTACTTTGTTATGTTGTTTATCTTAGTCCTATGTTGAAAATGTTGTAAATTTTGAAAACATTGGTAATGTAATAACTTGTATATGGAATTGATCCTTGATTTTTGTAAGGTGTATGTGTACTACTGTTCTGGGAAGTACATATACACCGAGAGTGGGGAAATTTGATTTGTGATGCTAGGACCAACGGAATGGTTAAGCATTACAAATTAAATCGCCCGACGGCTCTCACATGAGGTTTGAATTGGTTTGGAATTTGGAATGAAATTTGAATTTGATTTCGGATGGGAATTTGAATTTAGATTTTAAACTCAAGAACACCAAATGAACTCCAAATAAAAACCAAATGCTTCGAAATAGTTTTCGAAAGACAGCAACAAATGATATGTTATAGTACAAGGAGGAAGAAGAAGAAATGAGGAGAAAAGCTGTCTTCTCATAGTGTTGAAAAATTGGGAATTGTTGTGAAAAAGAAAAAATAAATAACAAATTCTATACCATGGATCTAAACATCCTTATAGTTATAGGACAATCTTTTGAGAGGCGCTTGGAGATACGCCATTATTTCGAGTGGTATAGTATGAATTTTCCCAGAAAAGACTAGGAAAGTAAATATTAGGTAACACCTCCAGTTAATGGTACAGATGGAGGTACATGATTCGGCATGCGTGTTATAGCTTGCAGGATGCACGCTCTGCACCAGAACCAATACCATGTCTAGTCTTTCATGTTAAAAGAAAATTAATGGATAATCATATTAATATTCACTAAAATAATTGTCAGATTTCAATCTAATTAAGTCAACATGTTGCCCTATAGAGATTAAGAGGCTGGAGTTCTATGAATGGAGATTAAGAGGCCTATGAACTCAAGCAGGGGAGCTCTACCGTCATGGAGTTCCTCCACCGCTTCAATTACCTCGCTCAGTATGCAGCCGCAGAAATACCGAACGTGAAGAGGAAGCTCACCCTTTTTCCGGAGCGCTTGAATGACAAGACGAAGTGGTCATTTACTGCCTGCAACATCCCCAACTTTCAGACTAATACCATGTCTATTATTTCATCTTAAAAGAAAATTAATGGATTATTGTATTAATATTCACTATTACACAAAGGGTCATCACAGACGGTTCTCAACCGTCCTCATAGACGGTTTCTGAACCGTCTGGATTTATGTGCCTGTGATAACAGGCGGTCATCACAAACAGTTTTCAAACCGTCTGTGAAAAAAGATATCACAGACGGTTCTGAACAAGAACCGTCTCTGATAGATTTTTCTATTGCAAAAAAAAAATTCGGATTTTGAATGTTTCATAGTTGGTACCATCACAGTTCCTAATATAAAACTTGAACCTAGAAGATAAAATATAAGGTGTCTTAGACCGAACAAGATACTAAATGTATATGTGAGCTTTCCATCTTCAGAGACTCTTGAAAATACATGGAAAAAGCATCACTCCCATACATCAGAAGGGAACACTAATGCTTACTCACATACACAGAATTATCATCCTTATTAGAAAGTTAGGATAAGTGTAATACTCCGTATTGTTCTAAGGAAGAATATCTTTCAAAAGTGAAATATTTGGAGAGAAAAAGGGTTTTTTCGCGGTTGTGCGAGAACCTGGGCCTCCGGCCTTTGGTCCACAAATCCCAAGAGGAGGAGATTGGGGGGGGGGCAAGTAAGCAAAGGGAGAGGGGGAAACCTTAGCATCTACTGTATCGCCGCCGCTCCTCCCAGCTGCTGCCCCAAGAATGGCCACCTTTCCTCCCTGCTACCAAGGAATCAAGGGGAGAGAAGGACGAGGAAGTGCATGCGGAGTTTTCTTCGGGTTTCAGCATGTCCTCAAGGGTGATCTGTAATTCTTCACCGATTTTTTTAATTCTTTTCTATACAATTGTCATCGAATAGCGTATTGATGTTCCTACTGTAAGTGATCCATTAATCGGTAGTCACGTTGATCTGCAATTTCGAAATTGATAATTTCAAAATTAGGGCAGATCATCTCCTGAAGAATTGTGGGAGATTTCATTAGAATTCTGTAGGATCCAAATTCACATTATTTGGAGATTTAGTTTTTGAGTTATGATAGTTGCAATGTTGCTGTCCAGAAACCCTGTCAAGTTATAGCATTCGTAGTAACTGATAGATTAGAAATTGGTAATGGCCGAATCAGGGATGCCAACCAACATGACTTTTGTAGGAAATTCTCTTAGTTTTCCAGAATGTTAAAGAACACAATTTTTGGATCAGCCTAATGAAAGTTATAACTATTTTAATGCTGCTGTCCAGAATGTCGGTCAGTTTCTAACATTATTCATCTATTTGTTAAAATTAGTTAAAGGCAGAATTATGAGATCTCGCCATCCTAACTTTTGTGGGCATAATCGTAAGCTTTCTAGAGAGACAAAATGAATTTTTATGATAAGCTGAATGGGAGTTATGCTTTTTAGAGAGCGTTGTCCAGAATTGAGTTACTGCTGGTTCGTCGTTTTTCTTGAGTAAAATAAATTTATGAGGTAGGGGTTTTTGGGAGTGCAGTTTAGAGCATTGTGAATAGCATTGTTTCATATTGTCAAAACTTGTTTTGAGTACATTATTTATTGTAGGCGGAGTGACCTTGGGATTGGTTTCACCTTCTTTACCTTTCAACGTGTCTCAACGCGAAAGACAAGTACAAATTGAGTCATCTTGGTTGTTTGTTTGTTCAAAATGGTTATATGATAATGACATGGTTAAATCTTATGAATTATGAGTATTTTCATTCTTTACATGCTTCTGTTCATTGTTGATATCAAATTGCTATTATGAGAGAATGCATTCATTTCATTACCTTCATTTCAAGCATTTATGCTTCACCCACGGGAGTGGGTATTGAGATCCCCATATTTTCAATATGGGCAACTAGATCCCCGTATGAAAGATTTTTCATACGGGCCTTGGATCCCCGCATATTGATAATGCGGGCCTGAGTGAACACCGACGGGTGTTACACTAGCTATACCGGTATATGTAGAAGAGAAGTTGATGCCATATGCATATTTGCATCAAGCGCATTGAATTTTCTTAAGTATTCAAAATATTGGGAATGAACTATTTTTGATTTGATGTTTCTTATGATATTCAATTGTATTTGCTAAGTCTTGGACTCACTCTTGCCTTTTATTGTTTAGGTGACCGATGAGGATGACATTCATTGGGGGAAAGTAGCTCACGGATGCATATCACGTTGTTGCACACATCCACTACCAAAACAATATTTTTGTTACCTTATTTCAATGAGAATCAATTAATGTAATAATTTGCCTTCTGGTACTTCAAACAGTTCCTTGCAAAGTTCCAAATATTAGATGGTGACTCTATCTAGTTGGATCTTATCCATGATGCTTATGATCTTCCTTGGGATGTTTTAACTGTTGTTTTGTGTTTAGTCTCTTGTTGAAATTTTTAGGTTAGTGTTGTTAATAGTAATATTTAATCATTGTCTAGTTGTCATATGTTGATGATTTGATTAATTATTTGTAGTTTTGGTTTTGGTTTTGTTAGTTTGAGTTACATCTTAGCTTCCGCATAGCCAGGGTGTTACAGTAAGGTCACAAAACAGATGCATAAAAAGTTAAAAACCATGAAAGCTATAGAAAGACTAAGTAATGTACGTAATAGCAGGCTACCACTGCCCTATGAGTGATAGAATAACTGACCTTAGCAAGGTGTCTTGTGGATCAGGCTCATCAACACCCTGTCCATTCAAAGTCAGCTACAGGAAAGAGAACTCTGTAGATGCTAACCCGTCTAAGGATGTTATCCCTTCAGCATATAGGATATCCATATCAGAGAGCTCATATTCTGTTCGAGAAATATCACCAACCTGATCATCCCCAAACAACGAAATTAAAGAATGAACCAACACAATTGCATGGCCCAATAACTACTTAAACAATCCCATCCTACATGAAAGAGGGGTAGAAATGAAACATCAAACCAATAGAAGCCAGGACGAAGCCTGGAAGGAGGGTACGGGCACCCCTGCAGCACCACAAGCTCCTCCGACGATAGCTTGGCCTCATTCACGTACATGTCCTCTAGCCGCAGTTGGTTCACAGTGCGGCCCCGCTCGCTCCTCATGATGAGCTCCACCTCCGCCGAGTTGAGAAGCCACCGCAGCACACGGGAGCCTCGCCCCAGCGCGTCCCGCCTCGACTCGGCTATAATATATAAGGACAGCGCCAAAACATTTTGCCTCCCGCACACGCGTTCAAAATTTTTCACCCTCCCGCATTGCGAATCACAAACGGTTTCATACAAAAACTATCTATGATGACCGTAATACTTCACAGATGGTTTCATACAAAAACCGTCTGTGATGAGCAGAATTTTCCTTACCCTTTGATTTTATCATGGCTTTGAATTTTCCTTACTCTCTGATTTTACCATGGCTTGGAATTTTCTTACTTTATGATTTTACCATGGCTTGAAATGCGAATCCTCTATCGTGCCCCTATTGTGGCAGCCAATTCTCTGCCGCGCCCTTGCCATGGTAGCCAATCCTCTGCCACGCCCTTGCCATGGTAGCTAATCCTCTGCCGTGGTAGGATTTGGGCAGCCAATCCTATGACGCGCCCCTATCGTGGCACCCCATCCTGTGCCGCACCCTTGCCGTGGCACCCCATCCTCTGCCGCGCCCTTGCCAAGCCCTGTCGCGGCAAGCCATCGCCCTGCCAAACCCTACCATGACAGAGGATTGGGTGCCATGGTAGGGGCGCAATAGAGGATTGGTTGCCACGACAGGGGTGCGGCAGAGAATTGGCATTTCAAGTTATGGTAAAATAAGAGCATTAGTGATTTCAAGTCATGGTAAAATCAAAAAGTTAGTGATTTCAATTGATAGTAAAATCAGAGTGTTAGTGATTTCAAGTCATGGTAAAATAAGAGAGTTAGTGATCTTGAGTGTCAGACCCCCGCGCGTGGAATACCCGAAGACCTTATGTGTGTATCGTACTAGTCCCATGATCAGCGTCTAGTACACACATTCACAACAATTGACATTCACATCCATACATTCACATGTAAAGTAAAGAAAAAGGGTACTTAACTTAAGCGGTACAGTTATTACATCACAAAGGCTGACCGACCAAATATAAATAAGTATTAAACAGTGTAGAGTAGTAGCGGAAGTAAAGACAAAAGCAGCAAAAATCCCAGTGGTTTGCCCATCCAACCCTTAGGCAACCTAACAAGGTATATACAAGGTCCTAGATACACCCATCACCGAACCCTCCGGTTCTGGGTGTGAAGAACATGTCGTCTGGTATCGGCTCCTCTTCATACTCTAAACAACAACATAAGCAAGATTGAGTACCTGTGTACTCAGCAAGGTTATCAAAGAGAAGGCTCTATGATACCAGTTATTTTGCATTAAGTGGATTTTATTTGCAATATTCATAAGTAGTACTTTGCAACGGAAGTTTAAAAGAGCAGTTTAAATAAGTAAATGACTATAGTAAGTAATTGAATGAATCCTCAATAATAACTACAACACGCAACCCTCCTTGGCTGTGAGCATCATTTCATGTTCAGCCATAACTCGGTAGTTAACTCAAACAAATCACAAACCATTTCCCATGTTTTCCCGATAAGACAGTTTTTGTGAAAACCAACACTAAACCCATACCGTCCGCACTAAGAACGCTCATGACCGCGAGCACGGCTATTATAATAGATTTACACTCTGTAGAGGTGTACAGCTTTACCCACATAACACGAATTCTGTAGTTTGTTCGGCATATATCTATGCCACCGCTCACTTCCTTAGGTAAGTAGTGTCGAGCACGTTTCATACTGAACATACACGCATGCAATAATAAAATTTGCAAAACAAAGTACAATAAGTAAAATACTGGGATCAATATGATCAAAGGGGGTGCTTGCCTTGCTCAGGTTGTTCTGGATATAAAGTTGGTTGGTCGTTGAAGATTTCATTTGCGTAATCAACGTCTATTACAAAAGAGCCGTAAATCAATTAAATATTGCAAATAAATTTAAACAGTGACAAAATAGAAATATTTTTGCATATATAGGTAGATTATGATTTTAGACAAATTTAGAGACCAAAATCAACTCATTTGGAGTTTCCTAGCAAAAGTTATTAGGGTTTAAAGTTGAAAAGGATTGAAAATCGCTGGAAAAAGAAAAGGGGGAGAGAGAGGTGTCTCTGACAGGTGGGACCCGCAACCCTTTTCATTTCCTTTTTGAGTTATTTCTCAGCCGAATGCACATAGAAGATGACAGGTGGACCCCTATCCATTTCTTTTCATTTTCGTTTTATTTTTATTAACGAATTTAATTACTAACAAGCGAGTCCCGATGTGAGTGACATGGTCCATGAAATAGTACAAGGACTGATGGTCTATGCGTTTTGGTCTACCGGTTCATGAGCCAGGGCTTGCTGCACACCAACTACGCTTCGAGCCCGCGAGTCATAGACTCATGCGAAAATCAGTGCATTTAAATGCATGTGGTTTTCTTTTCAAGGGCCTGCGAGCCAGTGACTTACAGCGATAATTAAACCGATGGCTGCATAGTAATTAAAGGCTAAGACATAGATTTGGTTATAATTACCATGCTACGGTGCTTGTCTCCGTTCGGACAAGCAGAGCTGTGAGGACCCCCAGATTATTTTCGTAAGACCAAGACCTTCTCGGTCTAATAGAGATAACTCTGGGTCTCAAGTAAATGAATTCTAAGTTAACTCCATCTAAGTGAGAAGTCTCGACTGAAACTAGAGCCCAAGTGATCATGCGTACCACTCTTCTGCAAGTACTGCATGATCATCGGTTCTCTAAACAATCAAAGACCACACTTAGTGAGTTAAAATGGAATTCACCAACAACGAGCATGAGACCATGTTGGCTCCCAAGATCAGCGACCAACATGCTCAAACTCACATTCAACGTCGATCACATCCATACAACATTCATACATTGATAGTTCAAAAACATACATTATAGTAGTTCAAGTCTACGACTATTACAAGTGGCCGACCGACCAAATTCAAATAAGAACATAAAGTAGCAGCAGAAGCAAAGTAAATAAACCAAAAGTTCCAGCATGGTGTGCCCCATAACCTATGGCAACCGACTAGGAGTTAAATAATAGCACTACTCGTTAGCGTCGCCTAAATCGGTGCTAACGAGCTCATCGGGCTCGAAGTCTTCCTCACCTAAATTTGTAGCAACCGGGTTAAGTACAAATGTACTCGCAAGTCTTACACAAATAAAAATTAGTTATGCTAGAGGTTGTTCCAAAGGATGGCATGTAGGGGTTTAGTTTTGCGAAGGACACAATAATTTTCATCTTACACATACTAGTTTTTCAATTGCCATTTTGAAATTAGATTTGAAGTAGAAGTAAAGCATGTGATAAAATGATACATTGATAAACAATTGAATCAAACAAACACCAAAGTGGCTGCCCACTTTGATACACCAAAATGCATGAACATCCCATTTATGCCAAAACCAAGTTATAACCACCAATTTTTAATTCAAAGTCTAACGATAGTTTCTTCCGAATTCAAGCGGTCGTCCGTAACCATGGACACGGCTATTCGAATAGATTTATCACTGTAGAGGTGTACTACTTTACCCACATGACTCGACTAGCCCGTAAGCCTCCAGATGCCTCCGAAATAATGACACACTTCCTTAGGTATGCTGGCTGGGGAGAATCGAGGTACGATCATTTTTGGCAAGAAAATCCTATTGAGGTAAGTCCCCCTTGCAAGATGTTCCCTTACTTAGTATAAGCGACTAATAGCACTTGCTAAATGGCTCACAAGTTGTATTGGAAATACTGATACAATGTAAATAAACAAAAAATAGTGCTCACATGCACACTATAGAAAATTACATCGGCTCCTACGGACAAATGATCAAACACAAATGTCCTTACACCACCTGGGGCTTAACACAATAAAACCTTCCCCTTACTTAACCGTACGGTACCCATATCCCGCGTGTGATAGCACGAGTTTTACTTGAATCAACGACGTCACCAAAATTCGGTCCCTGTTGGTCCGGACAAGTCAACCACATACCCGATCTCGTGCACGAAGGCACCATCACTAGCAACCTCTTGTCCAGACCCCAAAGCTCTTTTAAAATGACAAAGTTTAACTTAATAAATAGATACGAAGATCTGAAATAAAAAGAATATAAGAAAGTGTGTGTCTCCCATAATTGTTGGGTTATTCCCGACAATCAATGTACCATTTCTAGACTTGCATGGCTAAGCAATCCCATACAATATATTTCATACAACCTATCTTAAGCATGTAGGTACTAGAATAATTCAAGGATAACCTCATGAATAGGATATAACAAACTACACATCATAAAAATAGCGACATAGTAAAATTAGCGTGCAAGCAATTATCATTGCACTAACCTATCAAAAACTGGGATCAAATATGATGCAAAAGAAAGTTCAAATGATGCTTGCCTTGCTGGAAGTTCAATTTCTCACTCTCGGTGGCGTACGAGTCAATATCTATTACTTCGGGATTTATAGAATTAACGACATCGATAAACACCGAGACATACCTCAAAAATCAAATTACTCAAAAATGCATGAATTTTCTACAGTGGCTAGTACATTATTTTAGATGAATTTAGGTAAAAGAATTATTACATTTGGAGTTAGTATGTGAGAGTTATAGTGGTTTGAATCTCAGTTTTCCGGAAAATTAAAAGAAATTGAAATATGTTACTGTTCACCGAATTTAATTATTTGGCCAAAATTTGTAGAGCAGTGGGGGATACAAGGACTATATGCATGGATAGAGAATATTATAACAAGTCCAAAATAACTTAGTTCATCCCATTTGGAGTTTTTATGAATTAGATATGGATTTTCAAAGTTATTAGTTTTTTCTTTTGTAAAAATAGTAGAGTTATGATTCATTTTGTAAAACTATATTCTCTGCTACATAGACATATTTGAAACCAATTTTATAAAAGAGTTCATGAAAAATGAAAATTATCAGCACTAGTTTCATTTAATTTGGAGTTAATATGATTTAGTTATGTATTTTTTAAGTTAATTCAAATTTTTAGTGTGCAAATTAATGGATTCCGAATTTCTAAAACATTTATTTCTTTTCTTACAGGGTGCTGCGCTAGTCGTGGTCAATGACGTGTGGGGTCCGATGAATAGTATGTTTTTCATTTATACTTTGAATTTTAACCGAACTGACATGTGGGACCCATCATCAGTGGCATGGTCCAATCGACTCGGTCCACCTGTGTACGTGCACAGCGCACGGCGCTTAAGTGATGTGGCCCACAAGTCAGCCTCTGTGGTGTTTAAACTAACGCTACCATTTTCTATGCGGGGCCCACATGTAAGTGACTTATCAGCGCGGCTAAGACAGCCATTAAAAGCTAATCCAATCATTAGACGTTAATGATGGTCATTTGTCAGAATCGCCAGCCATGAGAGCTGTCCGCAGACGACAACGCCTCGAAGCTCATTGCCGAGCTCACCACGGCGATTCCGCCACCACATGGCGTGAGCTAACGGTAGGTACGGGTCCCTAATAGCAATGCACAACTTTGGCATGGTGGCATAAATGAGCTCGCCTGAATGTCACCGTTGCCCGCAATAAATGGTGAGCCAAAGTTGAGTGGCAACTCCCATTATGGCAAACATGCAAATCACGACATAGGTCTGCAGCGTCCAGTTAAGCAGGTGCGCGAACTTCTAGGGAGCTACCTGAGCGAAGGAGAGTGCTCAGAGAAGCTTGGAGGTGGTCGGAGCTATGTCGATGCTGGAGAAGACGACGGCGGTGGCACAGTTCACGTGGAGAGGATGTTCTAGTGAAAAAGAGAGCGAATGAATGGTAAGGATAGCTTAAGGATGCTAGTGGTAAGGCGTATGCGAAAGGAATTTGAAAATGCCTTACCAAATCGAAGTGGGAGATGAAGAGTTAGTTCTTCGGCCGAAAATGTAATTTCTTCAATTCCACGAAAACCTATCGTGCATTGTTGAAATTGATTGAGGGGTTTCCATCACATACCCTAAGACATGATATGATGCGAAAGACTTAGGACAATACTTACCGAGCATGAAAATGGCACGGTGATGCCACTCGGGTGCGTGCTCTAGAGCTTCCAATGGCACCAAGGTGGTTTGGAAGCTACAAGCAAAGACACGAGCTGATTTTAGCTAAAATGGAAACGACAAGGTATGAAGAAGAGGACACATAGGACTGAAGCTCACCGACAATGGAGCAAGAACCAACGTCCTTCTCCTCGACCGAAAAGAGGAGAAGTGAGGAGGAACGGAGATAGGAAGGGTTTTAGCTTAGGTGAGTGATGGCATTGGAGGCAGTGTCAAGCGAAGGGACTCTAGGAATGGATCATTTGTGCGGTGTATTGACGGCATGATGGAGCGTCGCAGAAGCCCACAGCCGCGAGGCGATGGAGTCCTGCACGCGCCAGCGGGAGGAAGGACACGGCTCCGATATGTGGGCCCGACGTGGCAACGAGAGAGAGAGTGCGGCGCGACGCGGCTCGGGTCGGACACGCCAATGCATTTAGTTGGTTTAGCCGAGTTAGCTCGCCTGGGTCGGACTCGAGTCGGGGTTGGGTCTAAGCCCGAGGAACAGTGCTAGTTTGACTGATTTGAATTTAAACTGATCCTACTTTGACTGGAGTCTTAAAAATAGAAATAAATTTCCTAAAAATCTGAAATAAAATAGAGGCATTCCTGGGAAAGTCTATTGTTCAAAAAAATTCTTAAACCTTACTGTTCACAATATATTTCATATAGTTTAAAATCAAACCTAGAATAGGTCATTGAATTGTGTTTGAATTTTATGAGGGTTGAAACTAGTCCCATAAATTTGGGAAAAATTATATTTATTCACGATAATTATTATAGTAATTGAATAAATTATTTTCAAATGATGATCAAAAGTTTTTGTTCTAATTTCATTTGGGAATTCAAGTTTGAAGTGTATGTTTAATATTTGTTTGAGATTTTTCAAGTGCAATAAATTATAAAATGCTCCAAAAACATGATGCATGCTAATGAGATGCATACTATTCCTCATTAATTCATTCAGAGATGTGACAAGAGCAGTCCGAGCTCGATTTGCTCTGGCTCAACGCCGGCGACATAGCCCATGGTGGCGCCGACTAATGCCCAAAATGGGACCCTAGGCTTCACGCGACCCTACTGGCACTGGTGTCGGAGCTCTGGTGGTCGGTAGCGGTGGCATGGCCATTCTTAGCGGCGACGAAGCTCGGGTTGTGGTGACTTCGCCCACCTGACCACACTTCCAACAAATCAAAGTATGCATGGGCAACTAAAGGGCACTAGGACCATACCGGTTGGAAGTGGAGGATCAGCTAGTCGAGGATGGCCGAACGACAATGATCAGCGGCGGCGAGGATAGCTCCGAGCCATGGTGATGGCCTGAGGAAAACTAGCAGCAATTAATCCTCGGATGGCTTCAAGGGGGTATAGAGATGGTTAGGGAGGAACTAATTGAAAAAATGCTCACCGGAGTGGAAGATTCTTCGGTTTTGGCTCACTGGCCGAAGGGGAGGAAGACCGGAGCCGTCGGCCAATCCTGTGAATGAAACACTAAATCGACTTAGGGGTTTTATTGATGGTCGATTTTAACATAATGTGACAGAGTGTTGGAGCATGAGAGTCTCCAGAGCGCTAGCGATGATGCGGATGTGCCACGACCAAAAATGGCATTGTCGCTTTACCTCAAGCTTGAGCTTAGCTGGGAAATGGAGAAGGTGGAATGGGGTTTGGTGTGGAGACTGGAGAGTAAAGGACACAAAGAGGCAATTGGGTCGCTACTTATAGCCGGAGGCAGAGATTTCCCGAAGTTGGCGATGATGCGCTCAGCGCAAAGCCACCGTAAGGTCTCTGGACGACATGGGCGAGGAGTGGGTGCGAGAGGGCAGCACAGTGCGTTGGAGCGACAGATTGAGTGACATTGCGAGCGACGGTAAGTGACAGAGTAGCATTTGCATGCTTGCGACGTGGCATGAAGCTCGTTGACGTTGAGGAAGCCTTGGGCGATGACGCCGGGAGGGCGGAGATGGCCAGTGCGCTGGAATGGCTTGAACCGAGCTGGTGCGATTGCAACGCAATGGTTCAATGGGGTTCGGCCGGTGGAATGGTTTAGGTAGAAACCGGGCTTGAGTGACTCCGGCTGGAGGAACAGTAGAAGAGAGGAGAGAATGGGTTAAGGGAATGAAATGGAGTCTTAGGGTTAGCTCAATTCTGATATTTCATCGGTTAAATCTCATGCCATGACAAACATAGTTTAATATTTGTTTTGTACATCTCTTTAGACTTTTTGTTCACTTAGGGTAATTGTTTTTGAAATTTTATACCTTCGAATCTTCTGGTTTACATGTAATATTTAAAAGAGCAATGCTTTTAGGTTTGTTTGCTTTGCATAAATTGATGTTCTAGGTTAAAAACAACAACAAAACCCTGATTGAAATCCAAATAAAATGAAAGACCAAGAGATGCAGCAAAGTTTTAAAATGAACACAATTTTATACATTTGAAATACAAACCCTTTTATCGGGATGTTACATCAAGTCATGGTAAAATCATAGACTTAGGAATACTTATCATAGACGGTTTTTAATACAAACCGTCTATGATATTCGGAGACAACATAGACGGTTTGTATTTAAAACCATTTGTGTTGATTCACAGATGGTTCTTAACAAGAACCATTTATGATAATGATGTATCACAGACGGTTTTAGCTATCACTAGTAACATAGACAATCAATCATGTAAAACAGTCTGTGATAATTACAACACAGACGGTTCCTGGGAATCGTCTGCGATGAGGCATCCAGTATAGCTTCTTTTGTAGTAGTGATTCACTAAAAGAATTATCTAATTTCAATCTAATTAAGTCAACATGTCGGCCCCACTTCTTTTGTAATACCCCGAAACTCTTTAGAGAGAGATAATAAAAGGGATCAGTGGGTTATTCTGAAAATAACCCTCTTGAGGACCCATGTGTAATTAGATAAAAGAGGATACGTGAAAACATGATGTTTTGGAGTTTTTAGAGAGGAGTCGTTTCTTGGAACGGGTCATGCGGGAGGAGTTGATTTGTACCAGGATAAAAAGGGAAACATAGGGAGAGAAATCAAAAACCAAAAACCCTAGCAGTTTTTGTTCCTCCGTGCACTGCCTCCAGCCGCCGCCTCCAATTTTCACTCGCCAAGCATCAGCCGCCATTTTCCTCTGCCGTTGTAGCTGCTGCCGCATGGGCACCAGTGTTCCTGCCGCTGGCCAACGGGTTACTGCACGCGTGTTTGCCTGCTGCTATGTTTCCATCTACTACTGCCGCGCGTCTCGGCTGCTCGGCTCTTGCTGCTAGTGCATGGAGCCCCGTGTGAGGCTACCGAGTGTGGCCTGGTTGTTTGCCACTTGGCCAGCCTGCTTGATCTTCGGCCGGCGCGTGACACCCAAGTGGTGGTGCCACTACTAGTTGCATTGCTGCTACAAGATTTAGTGCTTCATGTTTAGCACTTGTCTATGAACCTTGGAACAGATTGAGAGAAAGGAAGAAAGGAGAAGTGAGGAAAGAAAAGAGATGAGGAAAATTAGGAGGAAGAGGTCGGGATCTGGGTTTTCGTCGTGTGGGTAACGATCAAGTTTTCCCCTCTGTTGTTTTTTTTCTTCTAGAGATTTAAAACAAGATTAGAAGAAATAATTAGCATGTGTCTAGTCGGGGAAAAATCAAACAATAGAATGGTTTAATCTGCTGTTTTGTTGTACGATTATTTTGGGTACCTTAATGGCGTAATTGGGGACTATCATCTACTAGATAATTGTAGAGAATTTTAGTAGCTTTCCATAGAATATTTAATCATGTCAATTGGACGAGCAAATTTCGAGTTATGAATTTTGTAAGGCTACTGTCTAGGGAGTAATCGTCTTTTGGCACCATCTTAATAAACTGTAGATTAAAATTAGTAAATGAACTAATTAACTGTCTAAGGTTTCTAGTGAATCCAAGAACACAAATTTTGGTGGCGTAGAATAGGAGATATAAATTTAGTAAACCTGCTGTCCAGAAGATGACAAATCGGTCTTCTGGGTTAAAAACGGGTGATTAAATTATTAAATTATGATTCGTGGCCAACTAAGAAATTGTGGAGAATTTTGTGTAGATTCCAGAACTAGGGTGATTTCCTTTATTAAGACTTGGGAGTCAGAAGTTATGTTGTTTTTACTACTGAGACAACAAGAGGTGGTTATCCGGTAAAGGGGAAGTGTTACGTTGTTGGGGAACGTGTAGGAGTGAGGTCTTTTAAAATGTGTCTTGTACTGCTGTAGCTTGTTTTAAGATTTGGTTTTTACTGTAGGAGGAGTAACGTCGGGTTTGTTTTCATCTTCTAATCAAACCGCTCATCGCTACTGAAAGAGGCAAGTGCATGGTAGATGGTGATCAATGGTTGATCACTGTATTTCTTTATCACTCTTTACCATTAGTGTTGTGCTTTTATGTTTATTTAATTGTAAGCAATGGAATGGTCATGAAGTATGTCTTGTTGTTGGATATGAGAAAATTGGATATTGTTAAATATGATGAAACTATGAATATTTTGCATTCATAAGCATCATTGCATTTGAGAAGGTGATCATGCATGTTGATCACAACTCCATGGGAGTGGAGGAGGTCCCCGATCCTTGAGGAGGACGGGCTTGATAGTGAACTTTGTCGCGAGTGTTCATTCATGACATACCGGTATACACGAAAGAAGTGCATATGGACATGTAGTGTAGAGATGCATTCAAAGGAAATTAAGTGATGATTGCGTGTGAGAATAAAGAGATGATGATTGCATGAATGAGCATGAAGATAGAGAAAAGAGAACAAATGATGATACTGGTGTTATTGATTACTATTGATTTGGCATAGTTTATTGTCTATTAATGTATATGCTGAGTCGTGGACTCACTCTTTCTCTACTGCTGCTTTTAGGTGACTGTTGATGGCGTTTTGCTTGGGAGGGAATAGCGCACGTGGAATAATTACATACTCTTAAACTTGATACACTTGTCATGAGAAACCCTTACTTCATTATGATGGAATTTCCTTTAGAACATGATTGTTATTCAATAATCCTAGATGATTGAATATGACTTGTTTATTCTTTCAATATAATTTGTTCTATTGGTTTTGTGCCAATTTTGGATTATCACCTTGCTATACTTCTAGAGTTTAATCCTTTATGATTGTCTTATCATTATTCATATTTTATTGCGACCCATGGACGGGTTTTGGTAATGAATTGTTTGCTGTAATTTTATTGTAAGCACATGTAAATCAAATAGTTAGGGTAGTTTAGTAGCATTCCAGGCTCAGTGTTAGGCTGGGGTATTACAGTTGGTATCAGAGTGAGTTTTAGGTCCATGGTGAATAGTTTAATAACTTAGGTAACCTAAAATTGCTCAAATTTGTTTTAAGACTTGTAAAATTTGCTAATGGTTAATTAACTCGACAAGAACCTGCATATCTCGACAAGAAAAAACAGGATCAACACAAGACCAACATCTATAAACCGATTGCTCACGTTGTCTTAGTACATTACCTAGATATATACACTAAAACTACAGCGAAAAGGCATGATAGTCTGCTACAGTTGTACACTTCCGTGCTATTGTGCTTGAAAGGTATCATACTTATGATTTTGATCTAACAGTGATGAAGCAACTACAGTCTACTATACCATCCGCAGTTGCTTCACCACTATAGTGCATCCTGATTCAAGTTTGTCACACTGCTACCATGTACTATAACTGAAAATAGGTAGAAGAGTACCAGTTGACATCACCAGGAGGGCAAGGGTCAGGAGCAGCATTTGGCTAGTCCTCATCTTAGCTTGTTGCAGACGTGAAAAAGTTACGGTGCATGGATGAAAAGGGTTATTTTTCTTCTGCAAAGAGATGAAAAGATTTATTAGTGGTTGTCTGACTTGTGAGAAAGCTGTTGAGATTGCGAGGTTTTATAGTCGTGTGATGCTTATTTTAATTTTGGAATCAGATTAATAGACAACTGAATATAAGTTGTACCAAATTAATAGCAATTAAATGCATTTAGTTCTAGATATATATATGTTCATGTATTCTAAAAAAAGAAATGAACCTAAAAGAAGGCACTCTGTTGTTGTTGATATGTGCACGTCACTTCATCAGAAGAACACTAGATAAGTCGTAGCAAATTAAGATAAATTAAATGTGATATATTAGTATGCACATAGCACCGAAAATGCATGTTTGTCCACCTCAATGGACACGCAACCGAATTTTTCACCATTGATTGGGCATCGAGATTCGTGCTAGTCATTGTGTTTTTGGAAGTATGAGCATTGAGTAATCTTCGTATTGTTGTATTTGGAGGGGTTTGGTAGTAAATGATCTCAAAAGAGGTGTACTTGTGTCTAATTTGAATTTTGAGTTTTCAACGTTGTCTTCAATCTACAGATTTTTTTTTCTCAAAATAACCTAGTTTTTATTCCAAAATACAGTAATATACCTACCTTTTTTACATTTTACAGAAATAATTATCTGTCACTCAATCGTTAGGTGACTAGCCCAAGTCGCTCAACGGTTGGGAGACTTGGACACTTGTGTAATACCCCAGCCTACTCGTAGTGCGGCCCATGTGGCCCGTGAGGAGTCATGTGGTGGGATTAGTCTCATATTGCTTGTCTAGAGTGAGTTGTAGTAGCATATAATGCCTGTTGGGTCCAAACATAGCAGCTCCGGGTTAACCCTTTTACATGAAGCGAGGACGAAAGTGTAAGTGGGGTGCTATGTGTGCGCGCGCGGGTCCGCCCCACGGTGGGCTAGGCATTAAGCGGATTTTGGACCAGGGTGTTACAGATGGTATCAGAGCATCAACCTTCGCTGCACGGACGCGTGCGGGGACAGGGGTGCGGGCATATGGCGCATGGCGCGTGTGGTCCCGGTGTTACATTAAGATTATTTTTGTAAAATAAAAAAAGGTAGGTATATTACTGTATTTCGGAATAAAAACTATATTATTTTGAAAAAAATTCTCATTCTACCACATGTGAACTTTTTATTATACATAAATACACTTAATTTTGAAAATATAACAAATCATCTCACTATATATCATTGTCATTGTCATTTCAATTTTTGTATTTATACCATGTACTGTACAACAATACTCATTCTCACTCTCACCATGACACTGTACAAATAATCATTCTCACTGTATGAATACTCACACAAATACAAGAGATTTTCCACACAAAAAATGAAATATATGTTGGATACAAGCACATACAAGTTAGATAGAGAAACGGAGGTGGAGACTGGCGGCGTGGATGGCGTGTAGATGCACCACGGCGACCCAAATGTCAACCTACGCTGGCTAGTGACGATGGCATGCACGTGTAGAGGCCGGCGACGGAGAGAGAGCGCGGTGGAGAGCATAAGGACAAGTACCTATTGCGGCGACGGCGATGAGCTCCTCCGTAGAAAAGGAGCGAACCTGCAGATCTGGTGCTGGCAGGGTTAGCGGCGATGTGGTCGGGGTCCGCCGGATCCAGAGACAGCGGGGTCATGGACTGTCGAATTTGAAGGCAGGAGCGTGGCGGACGGCCAGCTATGGTGGCGATGCCACGATTGACGTGATGCATAAGCTACAGTGTAACGTCCTAAAATTTCGAGGTTTCAAAAATCTTTTGTGTAGTCTAGGTCCCTGAAAAATTGCACTAATTTTCCATGAATTAATATGCTTAACTAGGAATTCTAAAATAAAAACAATTTAATATGATAAATGTAAACTTCATTTAAATAAAAAATGACGGGAGCATACAAGTGACCATACCCCATCGCATAGATGCAGCGGTAAGGTGCTGGTTCATGCCTAGATAGGTGGCCGAATAGCAGCGGGTGACATGATAACGAGCTCTCAGTACAGCAATCCACGCTCCTCCATTTTCGTGACCCGGCGGCGATCTCTCAAGATTTGCCACCCGGCGGCGATCCACTACTATCCACTCGCGCATGGATGAGCACTACAACACGGTATTCCTCTCTGACACCTGGGCGCGGCACACATAGTATAGAGCGGAAGCAGAGCAAAGGGGGGAGAGAGAGATAGAGAGGAAGGTGGGTCAGCTCGGTTGGGCCAAGGGGTAATGGGCTCGGCCCAGAAAAAAATGGGTTTCGGCCCAAAGTGACAGAGGAAAAATTCAAATCAAAATTTGAATTTAAATTTCGTCCGATGTTTGAATTGGTTTGGAATTTGGAATGAAATTTGAATTAGATTTCACATGGGAATTTGAATTTAGATTTCAAACTCAAGAACACCAAATGAACTCCAAATAAAAACCAAATGCTTTGAAATAATTAAGTTGAAATAGTTTTCGAAAGATAGCAATAAATGGCATGTTATAGTACAGGAAGGAGGAAGAAGAAGAAATGAGGAGAAAAGCTGCCATCTCATAGTGTGGAAAAATGGCATGTGAAATGGCATGTGAAATTGGGAATTGCCGTGAAAAAGAAAAAAAGAAAAAACAAATTGTATACCATGGATCTAAACATCTTTATAGTTACAGGACAATCTTTTGAGTGGCGCCTGGAGATACGCCACTATTTCGAGTGGTATTACTAAACTTAATAGCTGAAAGAAAGCGCGCCTCGCCTCGCCACGCCATCCAAAAACAACAACCGTCCGATCGCTTCGCTTCACTCACGGCCGCCCGATTCGCCCGGCGCTGGTGGCTACTACATGGCATGCCAGGCCACCGCCACGCCGCCGCCAACAAGATCTTCATCGCGACGCTTCTCGCCTTTATCTATCCCCTTTCTATCCCCTTTTTCACCAGCCTGCGCCCCACGCCAGCCATTGGCTCATTGCTCCTCCTGCAACGCCGCTAATACCTTCCTCCGGCGCTCCTCCCTCCGACGCTGGTGGCAAGGCCTCCTCCACCAATACGACATCTCCCCCACCATTGCTGACGACGCCATGGCGCGCCTCCTCCACAAAGACCGACGCCCGCAGCCTCCTCCACACAGACGGCCGCGCCCTCCTCCACCGACGCCGACGCCGCCCACTTCCACGGCAAGGTGAGAAAGACCCTCTCCACCCCCACCCTGCAGAAATCAGATCTTGGGCAGCTTTGAGCCTCGCTGCTCCTCCGTCAGAGGCCGGCCACGCTAATCCTTCCTCACTGGCGCCTCCTCCCGACGCTGTTGCGCCTCTTCCACTAACGCCGATGCCCTCCCTCACCATCGCTGACGACGCCACACAGGCCGCGCCTCCTCCACCAAAGACTGACGCCCGCCTCCGCAGCCTCCTCCGACGCCAGACGGCGCGCCTCCTCCACCAGCGTCAACGCCCCCTCTGCCCACTTCCACGGCAAGGTGAGAAAGACCCCTCTCTACCCCCATAGCCCCTGCAAAATTTGATCTTGGCTGCAATTTTTAGCTTCAATTTTTTGCACTTTTGTGATTTATTAGGTGCTTCTGGATGTCAAATTGGCCTCTTGACGTAGTCATTATCATCCCCAACAAGGCCGCCAGACGCTGCTAGCTTCCCGCCCATTTCAGAACAGATAACACAACTTCATCGTGCAACTATGACAAATGACATAGAAGTGGTTGTGGAAATCCAGCATGATGGTGTAAAAGATATCATATTAGAGGGTTCTCTCTTTTTTGGAGAAAAGTTTAGTAAAACAAGTAGGTTTGCTATTACTTTTTCTATTGGTGATCAGGATTTGAATTATGCATACTCATTGGCTGGTGGAGCAAGGTTACATACTACTGCAAGAACAAGGTAGGGTCCGACTTTTTTTTCTTGCTTACTTTTTATTCTTGGTCGATCCGAGTATTTTTGTGCCGCTTCAGGTTCGAGATGTCAATTGGCCTCTTGACGCTCATCTCAAATAGTGTTGATGATTGAGTGTTGTACAGTGAATCTTTCTCGCAGATGCTAGGGCCGATTTGGATTTACGTTACACCGCAGACACGCTACTCGCAGATTATTCAAGTCAAGGGTCTTCTTGCGATCCGGTATGGAATTAAGAGATAGACAACGATTTTTTTTATTTGTTGAAACTGTTGTATAATTATGTGTGCTCATGCTTATGCTGATTCCTTTTCCTATTGATCGTGCTACCATATTTTTAGATTTCACTGTAAAATGTGGGTAGATATTGAGGCCGTCTCTTGATCAGTAGCTGGTGTGATATTTTGGCAAGAAATTACATACTACTTCAAGAACAAGGTAGGGTCTGACTCTTTTTTCTCTTGCTTGCTTCTTATTCTTGGCTGATCTGAGTATTCTTGTGCCAGTTGCTGCGCTCGAGATGTCGAGTTGGCCTCTTGACGCTCATTCTAAATATTGTTGATGATTGAGTGTTGTACAGTGAATCTTTGTGCGATGCTAGGGCCGATTTGGATTTATGTTACACCGCAAAGACACGCTACTCGCAGATTATTCTAAGTCAAGGGCTTTTGCGATCCGGTATGGAATGAAGAGACACGCAACGATTTTTTTATTTGTTGAAACTGTTGCATAATTATGTGTGCTCATGCTTGCGCTGATTCCTTTTCCTATTCATCGTGCTACCATATTTTTATATTTCACTGTAAAATGTGGGTAGATATTAAGTCTGTCTCTTGATCAGTAGTTGGTGTGATATTTTGCCAAGAAATCATTAAGCCAAATGTTACGAGCTTCCATTGTAAATGAATGCTATTATAGGGTAGTTAATCTAAATGTTTCATTTATCTATATCGCCATCGTGTGCAAGCGATGTCATTGACTACTTCATCGTGAAGTTTGGTCGAAAAGTTTCAAACTTTGGTTGTCTGCACTAAATCGCTCGAAGGCACAAAACGTAATTCATATAATTAATTAGAAAGAGTCAAGTATTGGTACCCCGAGAATGCCATACATTCAATTGTAGGTGCATTCACATCCCAAAAAAAACTAGCTGAACATTTAGAGTCAAAGCATTGATACTATGGGATTCTATTAATATGAACTCCAATAATTTTTTAGCCACTGACATGATTCGCGTGAATATGGCATTTACGCACCATAGAGAAATAAATAAATAGCCTTATTTGTTTAGCGATCAGTCTAGGGAAGATTTTACATGATTAGTATGAAGCCTAGCTGAATTATGCTTCCATACTTCTTTTGCATGATTTTTGCACTGAAATGTTAATAGTATCATCCAACAATACAAGATTAGTTTTACACTTTATTGTTATGATCTCTCATTGAACAACCTTTCGAAGTTCGAACACTTATGCTACTTTTTTTATAAAAAAAATAATAGTTTTGCTCCTTTTAAGATAAGGTCAAAGGCAAAGAAACTAGCCCAAGAGTATTTTCGTCTAACATGCCGTGCAAATCATGTAAACGATACTTTCATCTCAGATAGATCTTACGGACAATTTAGTATCAGTAAATACTTTTTTCAATATTTGTCTCCCTTCGCTTAGTATGTTTACATTAGGAATCGATCTTTCTTAAGTTACTATTACAAAGTTTTTATGATCTTTATTTTCATGATAATCAATGCAAAGGAGATGCCACATAATATAGTTTAGCTCTACATCATGCCATGTTCTATAATGACTTCATCGTTGCTCAACCCAACAAGGCGTTAAAACCCGCCGACACCCTTTATGATCTGGTCTACACAACATATGTCTATTGAGGAAAAATAGTTGTGCCAAGCGATTTCCCAATATGGACATATGATCCTGTTCCAATCACAAAAAATCTGTGTACTAGCAATACACCCGAGTACTTTATCGGCCAAGATTTCGCGATGCTATAACTTTTATCCAGCCTTTTCCAATCTTAATCACAAAACCATGCTTATCCTGCTTACAATTGTAGATACATATATAATCTTCCTATATGATAGCCATTATAGGTTATAGATCATACTCACACTACCTATTATTACAACCTCGATATAAACTCTTGCTCAGAATAGATATTTTAGGTATATTCTCTACAGCTTTCGATATAGAGCGATCCAAACTACAATGCGGCAACACCTTCACTAAAAAGGAAAATCTTCATTCGTGATGTTAGATGCGATGATCTCCTTATCCTAAGATGTCCATTCGCTATCGCAGCTCTTACCGATCTCTACAAATATTTAAATATTGCTTTCATTACACATGTAGTGTCCGCAAAATCAGATTGATATGTGGGGTGAATACGCCACAAGATTTGAAGATGACGTCAGACAAGCAATCGGTGAAAAAGAACGCAGTCTTCGTTGGGACTCTTGCTAAAACGCTCAAAGGTAATTGGACAAGAATTCAGATAATATATTCTTACAATGCTACCGCTATTCCGCTTTCTTATTAGAGTACTACTAATACTCTTTTTGTTTCGTTCACAACATACCTAGGTCAAACAACCCTAAGCAGAGCGCACTTCGCAGATGGTACATAAACAAAGATGCATCAGAAATTAATGCACTACGTGCGTGTATTGTCCTCGCTCGCTACCAAATAGCTTCATTACCGCTTGCTTATACCGCTCGGCTACATGCAAATTGTCACTTCCATCTACTCACCTTTTCCGCTGGTACCTACAATCCAAACTTCACTCGCTAAAGGTAATAGTTCCTTCTACACAACATGTTTCTCGATCATCCAAACAGCTAGCTATCAAGGAAAATACTATTAGAGAACTTCTTGAGCTTGACCTATTTTACCAGAAGGTGCACACCTTATGACTCTATGACTAGATTAACCATCTATATACATGCAAAGACATGCATATTCTCTGCTTAATAATTACATCGCTTTTACGTTTCGCTTATTTTATGCGGTAATCGTGAACGTTACACGCCTATCACCAACCCAAATACAGGTTCCTTCGTCGACTCTATCACAAAACAAAGGATACCAACAGACCATCTCTACGATGCTTTGATCCGAATTGTGCATCTATCAATGCGCACTACACGCACTATATTTACTTATCTACTTTACAGAAATCAGTATCAGCTACGTGCTTTTCATTCATACATACTGGTAGCATTTAGAATACTACTTTTTTTAGGCTACTGACTAATCTTGCCATCTTTACTATTGAATATCTTAGTACTACATAAGATTGACGATGACCACCCCAAAACAACATCGATTTCAGCAATTAAACAATCAACAGAGAAAACCACTGCTTCCGGGTATTATATTTTATCACAGTCCATTCCGCTATACCACTAAAATCATCTGGTTTTTACAAGATCCTTTGACTATCTGTAAAAAGTTATCTGTTTACTATTTGTTTCAATAAAGATACCAATACTCCATCATAGCCTATTCGCAGGACCCTATTTACTGATTATGAAGCTACAACCCACTCCATAAATACAGAGGTACAATAAACAAAAAAATGCAGATTTTATGTACCATCTTGACTAAGTTGCCTCTGTTACTCGATTTTCGGCCGATATCTCATATTCATAGCTAAAGGTAGGTTTTGCTCTCGATATTAGAAGGCGAGTAAACCATTTCATGTAGGGGTTGCTATAAATAGAAGGTTCTCAGAGGTGAGTAAACATACCGAAAAGTAGGTTTTGCTTTTTGATACTAGAAGGACGAGTAAACCAGCTTCATGTAGGGGTTGCCATAAATAGAAGGTTCTCATAGGAAACCGATATATATATAGATATATATGTTCTATATTAATTATCATCCAAAGCTTTAGCCTATTTACTTACACTACATTAAAATTCCATTTTTCCTTTTTATAAATACCATTTATAGCTCTTCTATTTACATTTGCAAAGACCCCAAAACCCCGACTAAGAAAGTCAGGTCATCACCAGATAAAACTCCCATCTTCTTTTCTCGACTAAAAGGTATGTTAGCATCATCATCTTTAGCACATAACGATAAGATCCTCATGCGCCATTTGAATTTATACACAACGTTACATAAATTTGTTTCTTAGGTTCTACACCACGTCCATAGACATTAACATCCTAATGTCAAATCACATGTTGACAAAGACCTCATAGAACGCCTTAAACATGGCGCTTACTAAATATACCTCTTGATTTGGGATCTCCCCGCAGATATGGAGAATGGCGATCTCGAGAATGAGGAGACCATCCGACCCTACAAGCGGCCGCAGTATGTGGAACATAGCACTTCCAATTTCAAGATGGTTAAATGGTTTTTTTGTACAAATTTAGCTTTTTATACGGGAGGGTTAAACCTTTTAGTTGCGTAATTTTTTCACAAATTTACTTGTGGTTTCTCTAATTCGATCATAGCTTAGACTTGATAAACCTTCCTACCTTATAGCAATTCCAACATGTGAAACTAATAAATTTGTTTGATGCCGGATCGATCGTTGATGTAACTGCTTTTGTACATATTTACAACTTAGTTTATATATACGCACTTTCGCTATTCTCTTCCTCTTCATGTCAATACCGCAAATAATAGCTATTTTTTTCCAACAGACATCAGACTACCGATTATATGATCTATCTAATATGGCTCAATTTAAACTCATTACCATCAAGATATTTGCCTGTGCCATATGGCACGGTGAACTTCTAGTAGTATGAATTTTCCTCAAAAGTTTAGGAAAGTAAATATTAGGTAACACCACCACTTAATGGTACAGATGGAGGTACATGACTCGGCATGCATATTATAGCTTGTAGGACGCACGCTCTGCACCAGAACCAATACCATGTCGAGTCTTTCGTGTTAAAAGAAAATTAATGGATAATCATATTAATATTCACTAAAATAATTGTCTGATTTCAATCTAATTAAGTCAACATGACGCCTTATGGAGATTAAGAGGCTGGTGTTCTATGAATGGAGATTAAGAGGCCTATGAACTCAAGTAGGGAGTTTCTACCTCATGGAGTTCCTCCACCGCTTCAATTACCTCGCTCGGTATGCAGCCGCAGAAATACCGAACGAGAAGATGAAGATCGCCCTTTTCAGGAGCGCTTGAATGATGAGACGAGTTCACTTACTGCCTCCGACATCCCTGACTTTCAGACCAATACCATGTCTATTCTTTCATCTTAAAAGAGAATTAATGGATAATGGTATTAATAGTCACTAAAATAATTGTCTCATTTCAATCTAATTAAGTCAACGTGTCGGCCCCATTTCCTTCTACCTTCATTATTCACTACAAAGCAAGACATCTCATGAGCACGGTGTCGGGACCCCGGATCTCCGGATCCAGGACCCTCTATGTATATCTGCACTATTCCCTGGATCAGTAGCTAGTACACACAGTCGCAACATTGGGGTAATCAAAACCGCACAACCAAACTATAGATGATGCAGACCATTTAATATTTAATAGCAAAAGGACCTTATGGTCAAGTTTTACAAAGGTTGCCATGCAGGGCTAAAGGTAACAGAGTAAACTTGCAGCGGAAAATAAACAAACTCGTGGAAGCCATCCGACATGCCCACAGGCTATCGAGTGGAGAACACATGCTAGTTCGTATGGTCTTCAGAGTATTCCTTATCTTAGATCCCTGTATTCCTTGGTTCTTCTTCAGCGACTGATCAATCAGAGGGCATAAAGCCGTGAGTACTTTGAATGTACTCAGCAAGTCATAGAGAAATGTATGCAATAGTATTTATGCAACGCTTGACAAGGATAGCTTTATGGTTACTTTGCAGAAAGCAGTATTGACAGTAATTAGATTGAAAAGCATTATTTAAAAGATTAATACATAAGTAATCATGTTTCTTTGAAACAACTAGTGAACACCCTGTTCACTTCCCAACCAACAACCACAACCAAACTAGATTCGAACAACCCATTCCCACATTTTCGACAAAAGTTCTACCCCTTGCGTGAAATCACCAGGCATGTCCATGACCGAAGACACGGCTATTCGAATAGTTTTACACTCTGCAGAGGTTGTACAGCTTGACCCACAAGACACAAATTATCTAGTTTGTTCGGCATAATTCTATGCCATCACTCACTACCTTAGGTAAGCAGTCTAGAGTACGTGACAAGGCTTTTACAAAGTTCTGTTTTGACTCGGTTTTGTTTGCTAAGAGGTTACCGTTACGGGCCCCCTCTTGCGCCATTCCCAACCAAAATAGAATCGAACCAAAATATTGCTAATTAGTCGGCCTATCCTAGTCTAGACATGTGATTGTACAGTTAAGACCCAGATCAATGGTTCAAGGTTAAGTCCTTAGTTGGTTGCTCAGACGAGACGTTTCCGCATTCCAAATGTGCTTACGCACCCACCTTTTCCACCACCCACTCGTTCGAGCATAAATCAATTTCATTCAACCCGGCCAAATGACCACCCCTAGTCATGGCACAACATCTTTTATCAAAAGTGGCTCTGCCACGGTTCCATATTTCCTTTAGTCAAATTCAATCATTCTTTGAGTATGTGATCATGAGTCTATCGTATAACTAAAGCATTGGCTAAGCATACACGATACCCATGTTGATATTTCAATAATGTCCAACTAATAATTAACCATCCTAGGGTGTCCAAGGATTTATGTCATTCAAGGATACATGTCGTTCACAATTTATCAAGGAGGCATAAAGACAATTAGGTAATTAATTATTCCCGAAACCATTTATTATAAAATTAGCCATGCATGTTTATATCAAACAATATACTTTTATAAAGATGGGTTCAATATGATCAAAGGTCTACGACTTGCCTTCGTTGAAGAGTAGAGGTGCTTCATTCGTTAAGTCTCATAAATCGCTCAAACACCGAATCTATACGCGTGTAACAAAGCTAAATAAATAAAACAACTCCAAATAAAATCCAAATAAATACTAATAGGAAGATAATGAATTTAGAAATTTGAATCACTCGAATCGGAGTTCGAATGAAGAAGTTATGGCCAAAGGAAGTGGGAAAAACACATGAAATGATAGAATTGGAGATTTTCCTGATTTTTTGAATTATTTTTCTAGAGGAAAATCGGTTAAATGCCACGCGGGCTGCTGACTGGGCTGCCACATGAGCAAAAAAGGTGACGTGGTGCCACGTGACGCTGGTGTGGCGCCACTCAAGATCGCCACGCAGCGCCAAGCGGCGCAAGACGGAGCCGAGGGTCGCCGGCGGTGAGGACACCAACGCGAAGAGGAGCTCACGGGGAATTGGGCGCGCGAGGTCTTGACGGTGCGGCAACACGGGAGGGCCGTCGGCGAGGAGAAAAAGTGGCGGCGGCGGCGCTCCGGTAGGGCTCCGGGGACGGGGAGGTGCGCACGGGGAAGCCCTCATCTTGGCGATGCCGGAGGCGAGGTCGATGGCGCCGGAGGAGGCTCGACTGCGGCGGTGGATGCGGCGGAGAGCTTCATGGCCAGCGGCGGTTCTTCGCGGAATACGGCGAAAAGACGGCGACAGAGGAAGAGTGGGTTGGAGGAGGAGCTAGAGGAGCTCAAGGCGCACACGGTGCGCTCCTTAAATAGGCGCGGGGATGGCCAGAGGAGGAGGACATCGCGGAGGGTGTGTCGGCCATTAATGGCGAGCGGCGGGTGTCGGCTTGACCGCGCGGAGAAGAGGGGAAAGCGGGGCGCATGGGTGCGGCGGAGGCGGGGATGGGCGGCGCGACCGGATGGGACGAGGTAGGTTGCTAGGGCATGGCGAGGAAGCGGCGCGGCTTGGCGAGATTCGCGGGAGCAACGGAGCGGGCGGCGGAGGTTGAAAATGACCGGAGAGCGGCGGCCGACAGGCGGGCCCAGCAGTCACGAGAGAGGGGCGAACGGGAAAGGCGGTGAATCTGGGCTGCTCGATTCAGACGGACGGCGTCCGATGGAGGGGGCGGGTCAAGGATGGGGCAAGGGCCATGAGGGGAGGGGAGAATGGGCCAAGGAATTCGGTCCAAACAAAGAGAAGGGGAAACTTGAGGATTTTTATTTTAGAAAATAGCTAAAGCTGTCCAAAAATTCAAGAAAAATTCACGTAAATCTCTTTAATTATTTAGAACTTAGTAAAAATACTTTCACTTAACTCTTGCTTTTAGTTTTTGCAAATAATTATTTTCAACTTAGGGCAAAAGGAAAAACAAATTTTAAAATCCAACTAAATCCAAGAAAAGACCTAAAACAACACTTTAGATTTTTAAATCCAATAAAGATCTAGAAAACTCAATTAAACCAACTTTTAATTAATTGAAGTTTGATTAATTCAAATTAAATTGCCTTTTAAATTCTAAATTTCAAATTAAGCTCTGGCAACTTAATGAAATCAAATGGTTAGTTTTAAATTTTGAAAATTTTCAAAAAGACCTAAAACTGGGTTGTTACACACGGACAGCTCTAGGGCATGGCACTCGAGGTGATGTCTAGGGCCCGGTAGGCGAAGTATTCTCTTGTACAACTTCTGAAGATAACCAGCTCGGTTGGAGGCAATTTAGATTGGTCCGACTTTACATGTATAATAGTCGCTTCCTTTCCCGAAAGTAACTATTTTCCTTTGCCATCGTTTCTTTCTCTAGAGTGTTTGCCATTTGTGGTGGCAGCGAAAGGAACGAATGGAAGTTTAGAGGAGCGTTTATGGTGGGATTCTGAATAGTAGTTTGATTTTTTTCGTCCCACTCCATGTTTGCAAGAAAGATGAGAAATCGTGTGATATTGATTTGTGGGTTCTAAGATATCCTAATATAAGTTATCGTGAAGGAGTTAGATGTATCCATCTTTCTCGAAACAGTAATGTTTCCCAACTTCTCTCTGTGAGTTTAAAATGACGGCAGTGGGATCCTCAAATTACAGAGTTTTATGTTCTTGTCCCTTGTCCAGTATGCTTAGGTAAAAATGTGTATGTTCATCATATATCTCATCCTAGATGCAAGATAAAACAACTCACAGAGAAAGAGATCAAATTCATATTTATTGATTTCTAGTGAACTGCTTTGCTGCTACACCACTACATTGCTGTTATTACTTGAGCAGCCATTGAAAAGCTGTGCACATGCCATCCTATCTTAGCTAGATATTGATTTTTCTATTTTTGCAGCAAGGTGGGGGGAGGGGGCAACTCAAGCACCAGCATCCATCAGCACGACACTCGGGGGCCGACAAAAAGTCGCACTCTTCCTTGCATCGTTCGCGAGTACACTTATCTTTTCCAATATCTTGATGTGTTTCCGCACAACCATCACCAAAAACTGTTGCGTCAACTACAGAACCTGCATATCTCGACAAGAAAAAACAGGATCAACACAAGACCAATATCTATAAACCGATTGCTCATGTTGTCTTGTACATTACCTAGATATGGCGTGATAGTCTAGTACAGTTATACACTTCCTTGCTATTGTGCTTGAAAGATATCAAACTTATGATTTTCATCTAATAGTGACGATGCAACTATAGTCTACTATACCATCTGCAGTTGCTTCACCACTATAGTGCATCCTGATTCAAGTTAATTTGTCACATTGCTACCATGTACTATAACTGAAAATAGGTAGAAGAGTACCAGTTGACAACACCAGGAGGGCAAGGGTCAGGAGCAGCATTTGGCTAGTCCTCATCTTAGCTTGTTGCAGACGTGAAAAGTTACGGTGTGGATGAAAAGGGTTATCTTTTCTTCTGCAAAGAGGTGAAAAGAGTTATTAGTGGTTGTCTGACTTGTGAGAAAGCTATTGAGATTACAAGGTTTTATAGTCGTGTGATGCTTATTCTAATTTTGGAATCAGATTAATAGACAACTGAAGATAAGTTGTACCAAATTAATAGCAATTAAATGCATTTATTTCTAGATATATATATATATATATGTTCATGTATTCTAAAAAAAGAAATGAACCTAAAAGATGGCACTCTGTTGTTGTTGATATGTGCACGTCACTTCATCAGAAGAACACTAGATAAGTCGTAGCAAATTAAGATAAATTAAATGTGATATATTAGTATGCACATAGCACCGAAAATGCATGTTTGTCCACCTCAATGGACACGCAACCGAATTTTTCACCACTGAATGGCCATCGAGATTCGTGCTAGTCATTGTGTTTTTCGAAGTATGAGCATTGAGTAATCTCTGTATTGTTGTATTTGGAGGGGTTTGGTAGTAAATGATCTCACAAGAGGTGTACATGTGTCTAATTTGAATATTGAGTTTTCAACGATGTCTTCAATCTACAGATTTTTTTTCTTCAAAATAACATAGTTTTTATTCCGAAATACAGTAATATACCTACCTTTTTTACATTTTGCAGAAATAATCATCTGTCACTCAGCCGTTTGGGCGACTAGCCCAAGTCGCTCAACAGTTGGGCGACTTAGACACTAGTCTCTCAACGGTTGGTCCAAGTGTATGTGTCGCTCACTAGCATGGCTTGCACTATACAATCGCTGGGCTTATTAGTGTCAAGTCGCCAACTGTTGAGCGACTTGGGCAAGACGCCCAACGTTGAGTGACTCAAGTTTATTTTTGTAAAATGAAAAAAGGTAGGTATATTACTATATTTGAGAATAAAAATTGGGTTATTTTGAAAAAAAAATCTCAATCTACACCATGTGAACTTTTTATTATACATAAATACAATTAATTTTGAATATAAAAAACAATCTCACTGTCATTGTCATTTGAATTTTTATTTTGTATTCAAACCATGTACTGTACAAGAATACTCATTCTCACTCTCACCATGACACTGTACAAATAATCATTCTCACTGTATGAATACTCACACAAATACAAGAGATTTTGCACACAAAAATGAAATATATGTTGGATACAAGCACATACAAGTTAGATAGAGAAACGGAGATGGAGACTCAATGGCGTGGATGGGGTGTAGATGCACCACGGCGACCCAAATGTCAACCTACGCTTGCTAGTGACGATGGCATGCACATGTAGAGGCCGGGGACGGAGAGAGAGCGCGATGGAGAGAATAAGGACAAGTACGAGCGATGGCGATTTACGATGATGTAATACCCCGAATATCGATTAGAGAGATTATTAATCGAGAGGGAATTAATTGAAAATACAAGGTTTTTGGGGATTTTGAACTCGGCCTCCTACCCAGTTAGATCAGCCCAACTGTTGATTGACTTGGGCAAGTCGTCCAACGGTTGAGTGACGTAAGATTATTTTTCTAAAATGAAAAAAAAGGTAGGTATATTACTGTATTTCAGAATAAAAACTAGGTTATTTTGAAAAAAAAGTCTCAATCTACACCACGTGAACTTTTTATTATACATAAATACACTTAATTTTGAAAATAAAACATATCATCTCACTATCATTGTCATTTGAATTTTGATTTTTGTATTTATACCATGTACCACAACTACAGAAAAGGCATTCATAGATGGTTCAAAAATGTCATTACAGACGGTTTCATGAGCCATCTGAATTTATGGGTCAGTGATGATATGAGGTCATCACAGACGGTTTTCAAACCGTCTGTGACGCATACTTTCACAAACGGTTATTAACTGAGAAACATTTGTGATGGGAACCTATCACAGACGGTTTATGGCTGAAACCGCCCGTGATAAGTATCTATCACATGATGGTTGTGTTTCTCTAAAACCGTGGTTGTGCCAGCCATTGACAAGTTTATCATATATTGTTCAGACCGTCGGGACATCAATAACTTTGATATTTTAGTATGGACATCGAATGACATTCTCAGGAAGTGGCATCATGTATCGAGAACTAACCATTCTTGATGTTTAAATTAACCCAAGAACACCAAGCAACCATTGTCACATTTCAAAAGAATTCTCAACTTGTTGCTTGGTGTTCTTGTTGGGTTTAAAGACAATTACATGCTCAAGAATTATTGGTTGCTGAGAGATGATGCCACTTCCCAGTCGGAGTACCTGCACGTCCATGTCACTTTCTAAACATAGCGACGTCCAATTACCTATCGACAACATCCAGGTAATTGGATGTCCTAACACTCTCCTTGCATCCATACTTCTTAAACGTACATGGGCTCAATGAGATTGCCCGTGGCTACTGTCACATCCTTCTCATGCTACGTGGTCGCACCTCCTAAAGTGGTGGGACTACATAATATATATATATATATATATATATATATATATATATATATATATATATATATATATATATATATATATATATATATATATATATATATATGATGTCGGTTTTAATGGCACGAGTAGCCACCGCTGGAGACTTTATAGAGAAGAGATTATGAATGGAATGGTAGGATGTACCTGGGACGCAAGGTAGGAGAACTTGACCTAAGATGAACATAGTTACATGCATAAAGGTGAAATGAATGGCGAGAGATAGGTGAAGAGGTGTTGTAGTAGTTTTTGACTCATTTGGTCTTGTTTTTGAATACAATACATACCAAGCCTAAACCTTTACAAATATGAAAAGTTAATTGCGCCAAGCCCCATCCGAACCCACAAAGATGAACTAAGCAAGATGCATAGAATGCACATACACCAATAGCCCCCGCTTATATCACAGAGCAAGGGACTATTAATATGAACTAATTATCAATTCAATTTCAACATAAGACTATTAACATCATTACATCACGAGCAAGGGACTATTAATATGAACTAATTATTAATTCAATTTCAAAGATAAGACTATTAACATCATTGAGCGCTTCAACAAAGAAGACAAAGAAGACCAAGGGTGTCCAAACCCACCACACCAAAGAGTAGCCCTCAAGATCATTGCAGAGCACTAGCCATTTTCATCACAGAGCAAGGGGTAGACATAGAGAGGGAGTAAGGTAGGGTGATACCTCAGTATAGCGCAACCACAGCGGCAACCCCACCACCAGCACAACCATCATCCATCTCTTTCACCTTGCATAAATCACACAAACATCAGGACACAACTTAAGGCTCAAGCATAAAAATCAAACTCAACAGAAGACATTAAGCTAACAGATCTAGAGGAGAATAGAGGGAGGATGGGGAAAGAAGCTAGGGGGCCAGGTCTGAAAAGTGTGGAGGTCGAGCAGAGAACCAAGCCATGGACGCGCAGCAAAGAGGGTGCAGTGGCGGCCACCGTAGTTGTGGTGATGACTCGACATCGCATAAGACACTCCTATCGAGGAGTGTCTTTGTGCAGTGCAGAGTGGTGTCACAACCGGCGGCGATGGCGACGGGGTCAGGCAGCGACGTTGAGGTGGGGAGGGGAACGGACGAGAGTAAATACGCTGGGGAGAGACGAGTTAGGGCGGGCGCAAACCCTAGTGGCACTGGGGAGTGAAGAGAGTTAGGGCGAGCGCAAAGTCTAGCGGCCGGGCTCCTACTAATAAAGAGACTTATCACAGACGGTTCTATTATAGAATCGTCAGTGATAATTATCACAGACGGTTCCAAATGGAACCGTCCGTGATATGGGACATATCACGGACGGTTCCATAATAGAACCATCCGTGATATGTCCCATATCACCGACGGTTCCATTATGGAACCGTCTATGAAATGGTTTTTTCTCAAGTATATTTATCTTGTATATACACTTACATGACATGAAGAAATTACATGTTTATATGTCAATTTTGTCATTTAAATATCATGAAAATTTGTTTTAACTATATATATATATATATATATATATATATATATATAATTTGTTCCACTAAACCGCCTCTCGATATAATTAATATTGTAACTTCACCTCCAAACTAGATTTTTTTCCACAAAACCGCCTCTCATATATATAGAGTAATAATTCAACATATAATTAATATAGTAACTTCACCTCCAAACTTTTTTTTTTTCATTTTGAATTTTCATATATATGGCCAAACAAATGGGCCAATGGTTACAAAAAGATTAAAAAAAGTAGAAACCTATAAATAAACAAAGTTTTTCTAGTGGCGGAGGTAGGTGTTATCTCTGTCTTGAATACTTCATAGGCGATGGCGTTGGGGGCAGAGTTCATGATTGAACGAAGCCTGAAATACGTCCACCCATCGACGCTACTATTCGAAAGTGTCTTCCAAGACCCTGATCGTTGAACTAAGAAGAATTGAGCCCATAGGCTCTCTTCCTTGCTTGAGGGTCTCGCCCGGTCGACTCTGGCCGCCACCACTCGATTAAGCAGTCCAAGTGACAGCAAGCCTCCTAAAGACGAGCAACGTCGTTTTGGAGGACCACGTCGATGACGCGGTAAACTCGCCAAAAGTGGGAGATCACCTAGAAGACACGGCGGAGGAGGATGTCAAGACGGCGGAAGGTGGCCGTCACCCGCTCCGGCAAATTCTCGGACAGAGAAGTGAAGACACTATTGAAACAGTGTTCTTCCGCAGCACGATTCAACGTACAGTGAGAGAGGTGCTTGTACAGTGCGGCTAGGTAGGCCATCAATGCCGGCGACAAGGAAACAGAAGAGGCAGCCATTTCTGTTTTTTTGCATAAGTGGGGATGATCATCTTCGTTGGCGGATGATCCTTTTTATAAAACAAGGAATAAATTTGGAGTATAAGACGAAGAGACGCATTGGGGAGCTGAAGCGGCATTTATGCGACGAAGAGATGCAGAGCCGAAGCGGCATTGATGCGATGAAGAGATGCATCGGCGATTTAAGAGACGACGGGCATTTAAGAAACTCATTGGGCTTCAACTGGGAGTTGTAGCGATATTATCACAGATGGTTATAACAAAAAATCATCTATGATATGTACTAATATCACAGACGGTTCTTTGTTGAAAACCGTCTGTGATATGTAGAATTATCACAGACGGTTATTAGGTTATTAATAATAACCGTCTGTGATAATTCACAGATGGTTTTAGTTATGAACCGTCTGTGATATTACCTCTTCACAGACGGTTTTTAGCGCAGCCAGTAACACAGACGGTCTCTAAACCAAAACCGTTTGTGATTGCATGTAATACATACGGTTTTGGTCAACCGTCTGCGATGAGGCGTCCAGTATTAGCCTTCCTGTAGTAGTGTACTATACAACAATACTCATTCTCACTCTCACCATGACACTGTACAAATAATCATTCTCACTGTATGAATACTCACACAAATACAAGAGATTTTGCACACAAAAATGAAATATATGTTGGATACAAGCACATACAAGTTCCTCGCCGCCTCTGATCTTCTCCTCGCCAGACCCACGATCTCCTCCCAAGCCGCCATCTCGGCGCCACCCTTCCATGCTTGTCGCCCGCCCCCTCACCGCCTCCTCCCTTCACCCGCCTCACCCCAGTAGCTCCTTCTTCCCTTTCAACCACGCCACCCTCCTCCTCTTTGGCCACGTCGACCCCATCGCCGCACTCCTCATCCTCTTCGCCCGCGCCGTGCACGTCTCCTGCATCGCGCCCATCGCGCCTTCCCCTTCTCCCTCCCGTCCTCTCACCGGGGAAAGGAAAGTTCTCCCTTCGGTCTACCTCCACAGCCACCGCCGCCCCTCACCGCCTCCTGTGTCTTCTCCCCTCGCCGCACCCTAGATCTCCCTCCCAAGCTGCCACCTCGGCGCCACCCTTCCCTTTCCTTTGGTCCACATCACCTCCAGCTCCTATACCCTTCCTCCCCCTCCTCCGCCACCCCTCTTCATGATCGTGGTAGGTCCCTTCCAATCCCTCCCCACCGCCTCCTCAGATCCCTCCCTAGCCGCCACCTCGGCCCTCCTAGATCAAGAATGCGTGGGGTCATGGAGCGGAGGGTTCTACGAGGTGCTGCTCCCATTCTCCCCTCCCTCTCGCTCCCCTTCGCCCGGGGTGCCGCCGCTGCCTGCCTTGCTCAAGCGCCACTGCTCAGCTTGCTCTCCCCTGATCCATTCTCCTCGCTACCGTTCCTTCACTGCTTCACAGGATACTATGTGCTCTTCTATATCCATGTTGCTGCTAGAGAATTGGAACAACTACAAAAGCCGATGTACAATGTTGTTCGCCAAGCAGCAAAAGTTCATAGACAGGTCTAAAATATATAATAGGCTCTTCTTTGATTTGTTCGCAGCTTCATTTTAGCTTATCTGTTGTTGGTTACGACTCTACAATGTATATTCTGATTTGTTAGGTGCGGAAATATATGAGGAGCATTTTCAAGCCGGAAATATTAATGATTGAACTATGCGAAACTTTGGGAAACATGGTTCGAAGACTTATCAAGGAGAATGAACTCCAGACTGGTATTGCCTTTCCAACAGGGTGCTCCTTTAATTGGTATGGTATTCCTCTAGCGTGCTTCCAAGTTCGCATACCCTTCTTATATTGATGAAAAAAACAATGCCCCGAGGAGGTCGTGGAGGGGAGGTCCCGAGGAGGACCTCGATACGGCAAAAGGTCATGATACCGAGCGAGTGACTCGCTCATGAAGTCGACTCAATAATCTGATCCGGAGGGTGATGCCTCAATGTGAAGTGGAGCGCCCGGGAGAAAGCATCTTTGACCTCCGCAGTATCACTGATGATGAAGATACAAGAGCAGCCTCAATCAAGGTGAAGTAGTCAAGGTGTTCGAGCTTGGACAGAGCATTAGCAATAGGTGGAAGAGAAATATCGGCTTCATCATCATCTTCCTCTACAAAAATGCTCTCCGATGCCGTGTATCACCTGAAATGTCGGATCTAGCTCCAAGGTTAGTCTCATCAAAAGTGGCATTACATGTCTCCGGACAACATTAGTCTCAACATTAAAAACCCGAAAAACCCTCGAATGAGCAAGATAACCCGTAAATAGCTCATAAGATGTCTTGCCCAAAGAAGGTCTCAAGAAGACACGATTAGCAATATGGCAAGCTGTAGCAATAGCTTCGGCCTAAAACCTCCTCGGAGTGCTATACTCATCTAGCATTGTCCTAGCCATCTCGACTAAGGTCCTGTTCTTCCTTTCCACAATGCCATTTTATTGAGGGACGTGTGGAGAAGAGAACTGATGCTCAATACCGGCCAAGACAAAAAAGAGGCAAAAGAAGCATTCTTTAACTCCGTGTCATTTGTTACTACGAATCGATCTCAAGGCACCAGAAGTTCAAAAGCCAAACAAAGAACAAGATCATGATAATAATCAAAAGCCTCATCCTTCAAGCAAGAAATTAAGAACACCCAAGAGTATCTCAAAAATCATTGACTATGATAAGAATATACCATTTGCCACCGATTGACCAACCCTAGCAGACTAATAAAGATCCATATGAAGCAACCGTCTCCGGTCCATCACCATGACCATAGTCAATGAAGGGTGTGATGCGGCAACTTGCTTGCCATGCCTACAGTGGCATATACGCATCCTTGACAGCTTTGAGTTTAGGCAAACCTCTCATGAGATCAAGGCCGCTAACTCGCGTTAGATGATCAAAACCAATGTGCCCCAAACGTCGGTGCCAAAGCCAGACATCAGTAGAAGATGCAACTAAACATTTGACAGATCCAGCAAGAGATTCAGAAAAATCAACTCCAAAAATTCTACCAACTCTAGAAATCCCAAAAACAAGTTCACCGGTAGAATCAAGCACACAACAGACATTTTTCTTAAAATGAGTTTCGTAGCCGTCATCAAGAAGCTGTGAAACAGAAAGCAAGTTGTACATTAACTTGTCCACAAGAGCAACGTCCTTCAGGATGAATATGTCATTCACCCTGATCGATCCCGTTCCTTCAATTTGCCCTTGTGTATCATCTCCAAAGGTGATGAAGTCATCACCGTCGATCGCCGCGGAAGGAGGTGAACCATCTTGAGTCTCCGGTCATATGACGTGAATAAATGGAGTGGACGAGCCATGTGTTCTTCCTTCTTCCATGCGATCCCGAAAATCAAGGCATTAAAGATCGATGTGTCTCAACATCAAGTTAGTTAGACATGACTTGGGAACCCAAAGGTTGAGACACGTCTCGCAGCGTAATTATTATCCTTAATTTTATTTGAAGTTCTATTATGAGCAATGGTTACACAAACATGAGAAGCATCCTGTCTAGGAACATTATGATGATGAGCATGTGAAACGAATCCTAGTCTAGGTTTCTTCCTTTCTAAATAACCATGTCTCATAAAAGCTCTAGGTTGATTAGATGAAATTCTAGCAATACTTTTCTTAGCGCTTCTTCAACCTCACGCCAACAGTAACTCAACCAAATGCCCATCCTTCTTGCAAAGGTGCAATGGTACTTGGTACCACTAGGAGAAGCACCCTTTGGCTCAAAAGGTGGTTGGGCAAAACCTACAGATTTGAAAATTATTTTTGCAAAGTTGGGTATTGAATTCAACTAAGCCATTTTCCAAGACTTGAATGACATTTGGCTTGGACTTGTCTTTGGTAAAGTTGTATCCTAACCCTTTCTTCTTATAAGGAGTTTTTGATTTGTCAAGAATCATGTTTAACTGTTTTTCACTCTTAGAGAATCTTTCTAATGTATCCTTAAGATAAGTTTTCTTTCCAAGATTAATACATGACTCATAAGTTTTGGTCTTAGTGGCTCTAGCATGTTTCTCCTTATGAATAGCAACTTCAAGCTTAAGAGCATCACATGAAGCACAAGTAGCATTATTAATTCTGTCCTTAAGCTTGGCATATTTAGCTCTAACTGCTTCTATTATGTCATTAACTTCATGTTCACATTCTAACTAGAAAGAGCAAAAGCTAGATTTAGCCTTATCAGAAATAACCAACTTGCTAAACTCTAAGCATTTTTCACAAGGAGCAAATTTAACATCAATTAGCTCATTCTAGCATTTTCCAATCGGTGCAGGCAACATCATGAGCAGATTGTAATTTAGATATTCAGAGTGCAAAGCATGACAGGATGAACATTCATCAGCATCAAAACTCATAGCATTCACAAGTTCTAATATCAAATTATCGACTTGTGACTATAGGTCCTTATTCCTAGCCATGGTGAACTCTAAAGCCTTATCCTGACTAAGCAATTGCTCAAAGATGGTATCGCTTCTAGCAAAAAGGACATCATAGGATGGAGGTACCTCATCGCTGTCATCGACATCGATGGAGTCGTCCATGAAGCACATGCTGGTGAAGTCCTTGGCCTTCCCTTTCTTGTCTTGAGGGAGCTCCTCCTCCTTGTCCTCCTCACTCCCGGAGTCCACATCGCTTATGGATTACTCTCCAAAAGCTGCAAAGACCCGGTGAGCGGCCTTCATGAGCTTGGCAGCATTATACTTGGGCTTGTATGGCGCAGCCCCCATACCAAATGGGTTAAACCCATCAGTTGCAATTGCAATTCGAATGATCCGAGGATCCGCAACAAACTCTACATAGTCTCGGTCAAATTGTTTCCATGCTTCACCATCAGATGGGTGGACCATCTTGTCATTATGGTACCGACAACCATACTTGTGCCATATCATTTGTTTGGCAGAAACCTCAGACATGTATAACCGTTAGATTCGTGGCACAAATGGTAGATAGCGAAGTATTTTTTGCCAATAGGAAGTCGCCTCTTCCGACCATCACCGAGTCAACCTCAACAAACCTAGACTCACAACACTTATCACAAAGTGATATTTGTCCACACTCTCATTCCTAAATAGCATGCAATGATTTGGACAAACATCTATCTTCTCATATGGCATATTTAGTGCGCTTATCAATTTCTTGGCTTCATACAAGTTAGCGGGTAGTTTGTGACCATCCGCGTAAGGGTGCTCAATATGCTTAAGAATGCATCAAAGCAAGCAATGCTTGTGCTGAATCGAGACTTGATGAAGAAGTAGTCGTGTGATGGCATCTAGTTGGGACACTTGTGTTTGCCCATGAAGTGGTTGACTCTGGCCATGACAACATATCAAAGAAAGCCCTTGTTGTAGGCTCTGGTTCTTCCTCGCCAGTGGCCCATATGCATGACGACATCATCTAGCATGTCTTCTATCCTACTCTCATTGTGGCCACCATCGTCTGCTTTTCCCTTAGCACATTTGATCTGCTACATTGTGACTTGCCATGATAGACCCACACGGTATAGCCTACCCTAAATTCGTACTTGCACAAGTGTACGATCATTATTGCCCTCATTTGTGGCCGTGTGTTCGAACAACGAGAACAAGGGCACAACACACCCCGTCCATTACTCCTAGCAAATGCTCGATCCACAAAATCTGTTGACTTTTCCATCCATTCTTGGCTACAGTCACCCATCGCTCTACGCCTAGTGTACATCCAACTACGATCCTCACCATCCTAGTGTGCAAAACATAATGCATATTTTAATCCGACTTTTATTTATGTCAAAATTACAACTACAGAGCTAGCTAGAAGCTACCATAGGATGCATGCCCTATATATGTACACTAAAACAGATTGACATGAAGACAATATACATGATCAACAGAGCATAAAAACACTTTCTTTGAATACATATGAATACCATTATAAATGAATACCATTATTTATTAACACGTTAATGTAGCATTGTAATGACAAAGATATCAATCCACTTATCCACTACCTTACAAGATTCTTGGAGCCGAGGAAGCCGAGGAGTCATGGGGAAGATGGTCTGCAATTGTGTGTCGGTGGAGGCAACAATGAGGGAAGCGCCAAGTGAATTGAGATCACGACGACGGCAAATGCTAAGGAGGTGGCGGCAAAGATCAGAGGCAATGCACCAAAACAATCAAGTTTAACTGTAGTATGTAATGTGACTAGGGACTATATTGGAAACAAAGTAAGCAACAATGCTCAGGTTAGGCATATGTGCATGATTATAACTTAATTCAATTATTCTTGTAGTCAAATTTGGTGATTCTATGTTTTGCATGCTAAAACCAGCCCATATAAACGTAACTTAGGGTATAGATGCTTGCACTATATTCTTCAAGATGTGTAGCTATGACATCATCGACACATGACAAGAGTAACATGACAATACAAAGATCAAAGATTGTTTCGATCAATGAGAATCTTTAGGACCAAATAAATTCTTGTTTTGATTAATTAATATGTGAACCACATGGGGATTAGCTATTCCACTCTAAAGTTTATCCAAATGTTTCTCTCGCTGTGAATTAATGTGTTGGTCTTGCTAAGCTTCATGGCTTGCATTCACGATTAGTGATGATTGAGTAGAACACCTAAAGCTTAAAACAACTAATCAAATCACTGAAAAGGCATCCATTCTGTGGCACCATTTGGTTCTTGGAAGTCCGGAACTTATTTTTCTTACTCGGTTGGAATTGGATTATGTAAAATTATGAGATCCATCGATCGTTTTCCTCTAATTCTTTGTTTTGTCTAAAGCAATACTACCAAAGAAGAATCAGGAAACCGAGCCACCAGATCCAGATGTCGCAAAACACCAACAAGTAAGAGACTATCAATTGAACAAGATTTAGAAGCTCAGATATATGCCCCCGCCAAACTATATTATATATCTTGGCTATTGATGACACTTGAGAGCAATGTAAATGACTGAAGGTACTGATTGTTCCTTTGACTTGTTTCTCTATTTCAATTGAAGGCACTTGGTGGTGATTCTGTGAGCAACCTGTCATCAAGGAGTCAAGCAACTCAAAATCGCTCAGAAAGGCATTGCAAAGATCGAGCTGTGAAGGTAACTAAGATTCGATCATTTACAAAGTGAGTAGAAGTTTCAACCAGACATGTGAGTAACCACTCTCTCTCTCGTAATGAACTAATGATCAATGTGTACAACAATTACACAGTCTATTAAAGAACTAATTGACTTACATTCACAGATGAGGAGGCCGGCAAGGCGTCGGCGTTGGATGAGATGGAGGTGGAGGCGGTGGAGGGGGGGGCGGGGTCCGGATCTCGAGAGGGAGGTGGGCGGCCGGGTCCGGATCTGAGAGGGAGGTGGGCGGCGGGGTCGGGATTGGAGAGGGAGGTGGAGGGGACGGGCGGCGGGGTCGGGATCGGAGAGGGAGGTGGAGGGGACAGGCGGCGGGGTCGGGATCAGAGAGGGAGGTGGAGGGGGGCAGCGGAGGTAGTGGAGGAGGAAGAGGAGGACGAGGAGGCGTTACTGGTCGTGGAGGTGGGGGAGGAGACGAGGGGGAGGCGGCGCCTGTTGCGGAGGTGGGGGAGGAGACGAGGGGAGGCGACGCTGGCGCGGGAGGTGGGGGAGGAGACGAGGGGAGGCGACGCCTGGCCGCAGAGGTGGGGGAGGAGACAAGGGGGAGGCGACGGGTGCGGCGGCAGCAGAGGAGGAGGCGGCGGCGATTTCAGTGCGTCAGACGGTCGTGAGGCGGTGGAGGAGGGGGAGATGGTGGAAGCGGCGGAGGACGGGGAGCGGCGCCGGTCGTGGGGGAGGAGAGGGGAGCAGCAGTGGAGCACGTGGGGGATTGGGGAGGAGAGGCGAGCAGTAGTGGAGCAGCAGTGGTGGAGGAGGGGTTAGGAGTTTAGGAAAAAACGAGCAAAAAAAGGGCGCGCGGTGTGGGGAAAAAATGGCATGACTTTTTTTTTGCTCCTGAGTGTCTGTAACGACCCGACACTCGGGGAATTAGCTGTCCCCGTTGAGAACGCTTCGGTTCGCCTGCTCCCGTCAAAGTTTCCCGAGTGTCCGATTGAACACTCGGGGAATGTTTATTTCCCGAGTGTTTTTTTTCCCGCCACGAGTGTTTCATAAGGCACTCGGGAAGTTACCGAGTGTTTTATTCAAAACACTCGGGAAATTTTTAGGCACTCGGGAAAATAGACGTTTCTGGTAGTGATTCTTTCATCTTAAAAGAAAATTAATGGATAATTGTATTAATATTCACTAAAAGAATTGTCTGATTTCAATCTAATTAAATAAGTCAACATGTCGGCCTCATTTCCTTCTACCTTCGTTATTCAGTACAAAGCAAGACATCTCATGAGCAAGGCTAGCCCTGGGGCATGACAGTTGAGGCGAGGTCTAGGGTCCGGTAGTTGTAGGGCCACGAGCCGAAGTATTCTCTTGTACAACTTTTGAAGATAACGAGCTCGGTTGGAGGCATTTTAGAGTGGTCCGACTCTACATGTATAGTTAGTCGCTTCCTTTCCTGAAAGTAACTATTTTCCTTTGCCATCGTTTCATTCTCTAGAGTGTTTGCCATTTGTGGTGGCACAGAAAGGAATGAATGGAAGTTTAGAGGAGTGTTTATGATGGGATTCTGAATAGTAGTTTGAATTTTTCGTCCCACTCCATGTTAGCAAGAAAGACGAGAAATCGTGTGAAATTGATTTGTGGCTTAAGATATCATAATAAATGATCTCACATGAGGTGTACTTGTGTCTAATTTGAATTTTGAGTTTTCAATGATGTCTTTAATCTACACCATGTGAGCTTTTTTTATACATAAGTACACTTAATTTTGAATATAAAACAAATAATCTCACTATCATTGTGATTTGAATTTTGAATTTTGTATTTATACCATGTACTGTACGCCAATACTCATTCTCACTCTCACCATCACACTTCACAAATAATTAATCATTCTCATTGTATGAATACTCATACAAATACAAGAGATTTTATGACAAAAATGAAATATATATTGTATACGAGCACATACAAGTCAGATAGAGATGGAGACTGGCGGTGTGGATGGGGCGGAGATGCACCACGGCAACCTGGATGTCAATCTACGCTGACTAGTGACGATGGCATGCACATGTAAATGCCATTTAAATAAATTTCACTAATTTTCCATGAATTAATAAAGCTTAACTGGGAATTCTAAAATAAAAATAATTTAATATGACAAATATAAACATCATTTAAATAAAAAACGACGAGAGTATACACGTGACCATACCCCATCGCATAGAAGGTAAGGTGCAGGTTCATGAGGCAACATGCCACCCTAGATAGGTCGGTGAACAGCAGCGGGTGACATGACTACAAATGGCTCGATGCATCTCTCAAGATATGCCACCCGGCGGCGATCCACAACTAGCTCACCAACCACCTGTAGTGGTGATACCTATCCAAGAGAGAGTTAAATTAACGTCTCGCTGCTGTCCTAGTCTCCAAGAGGCGGGCGCAACAGGTGGTAGAGGTCGTACCTAATCAGAATTTGAATTTAAATTTCGGCCGAGGTTTGAATTGGTCTGGAATTCGGAATGAAATTTGAATTTGATTTCGGATGGGAATTTGAATTTAGATTTGAAACTCAAGAACACCAAATGAACTCCAAATAAAAACCAAATTAATGCTTTGAAATAGTTTTCGAAAGACAGCAACAGATGGTATGTTATAGCACAGGAAGGAAGGAGGAAGAAGAAGAAATGAGGAGAAAAGCTGCCATCTCATAGCGTTGAAAAATTGGGAATTGCCGTGAAAAAGCAAAAAGAAATAACAAATTGTATACCATGGATCGAAACATCTTTATAGTTACAGGACAATCTTTTGAGTGGTATAACCAGGTCGGTTGGAGGCAATTTAGATTGGTCCGACTTTACATGTATAATAGTCGCTTCCTTTCCTGAAAGTAACCATTTTCCTTTGCCACCATTTCCTTCTCCAGAGTGTTTGCCATTTGTGGTGGCAGAGAAAGGAATGAATGGAAGTTTAGAGGAGCGTTTCCTGAAAGTAGTTTGATTTTTTTTCGTCCCACTCCATGTTTGCAAGAAAGATGAGAAATCGTGTGATATTGATTTGTGGCTTCTAAGATATCCTAATATAAGTTATCGTGAAAGAGTTAGATGTATCCATCTTTCTCGAAACAGTAATGTTTCCCAACTCCCACTCCTCTCTGTGTGTTTAAAATGACGGCAGTTGGATCCTCAAATTACAGAGTTTTATGTTCTTGTCCCTTGTCCAGTATGCTTAGGAAAAAATGTGTATGTTCATGAGATATCTCATCTCATATAACTCCAGAAGCAAGATAAAACAACTCACAGAAAAAGAGATCAAATTCATATTTATTGATTTCCAGTGAACTACATTGCTGTTATTACTTGAGCAGCCATTGAAAAGCTGTGCACATGCCATCCTATCTTAGCTAGATATTGATTTTTCTATTTTTGCAGCATATAGGGGGGCAAATCAAGCACGAGCATCCATCAGCATGGCACTCGCCGAGCGAAAAAGGGCCGACGCACGCCTTTTTGCATCGTGTGAGATCACACGGACCTTCTCCAATATCTTGATGTCTTTCGTAACAACCCACTGTTGCGTCAACTACAGGACCTGCATATCTCGACAAGAAAAAACTGGATCAACACAAGACCAATGTCTATAAACCGATTGCTCATGTTGTCTTGTACATTACCTAGATATATACACTAATTAAAACTACAGCGAAAAGGCGTGATAGTCTACTACAGTTATACACTTCCTTGCTATTGCGCTTGAAAGATATCAAACTTATGATTTTGATCTAATAGTGACGAAGCAACTACAGTCTACTATACCATCCGCAGTTGCTTCACCACTATAGTGCATCCTGATTCAAGTTAATTTGTCACACTGCTACCATGTACTATAACTGAAAATAGGTAGAAGAGTACCAGTTGACAACACCAGGAGGGCAAGGGTCAGGAGCAGCAGTTGGCTAGTCCTCATCTTAGCTTGTTGCAGACGTGAAAAGTTACGGTGTGGATGAAAAGGGTTATTTTTCTTCTGCAAAGAGATGAAAAGAGTTATTATTAGTGGTTGTCTGACTTGGGAGAAAGCTATTGAGATTGCAAGGTTTTATAGTCGTGTGATGCTTATTTTAATTTTGGAATCAGATTAATAGACAACTGAAGATAAGTTGTACCAAATTAATAGCAATTAAATGCATTTATTTCTAGATAGATATATGTTCATGTATTCTAAAAAAAGAAATGAACCTAAAAGAAGGCACTCTGTTGTTGTTGATATATTCATGTCACTTCATCAGAGGAACACTAGATAAGTCGTAGCAAATTAAGATAAATTAAATGTGATATATTAGTATGCACATAGCACCGAAAATGCATGTTTCTCCACCTCAATGGACACACAACCAAATTTTCACCACTGATTGGGCACCGAGATTCGTGCTAGTCATTGTGTTTTTCGAAGTATGAGCATTGAGTAATCTTTGTATTGTTGTTGTATTTGGAGGGGTTTGGTGGTAAATGATCTCACAAGAGGCACTACCAAAATCGTCTAATTTCCCGAGTGCTCAGAAGTTTCCCGAGTGTTTTGAATAATACACTCGGGAACTTCCCGAGTGCCCACGAAACACTCGGTAATAGAATAAAACACTGAAATTAACGTTTCCGAGTGTCCAATCGACACTGGAAACTTTGACGGACAACAATGTCCCGAGTGTCGACACTGGAGCTAAAACATCCTGTCATCGCTTATTTTTTTTCCCCACATGCGCGCCTGCTCGTTTTTAACGCTTGTTCCCCCAAAACCCCCTTGTGCCACGCTCCCTCTCCCAATCCCACCTTGCTCCTCTCCCAATCCCCCTGCACCGCTCCTCCCCTCCTCCTCCGCCTCGCCGCCTCGCCTGGCCCAGGCTCTCCTCCTCATGGGGTGCCGCCCTCGACTCTCGCCTCCCGGCTGCCTCCCAGCTCCCTCCCACGGTTCAGATAGGTAAGTTAAAAATCGAACGTGCTATTTAGCAAATCCATTCAAATTTGGGAGGACAATCTTTACCACACTACCGTTCTTCTTCTTGTCAAGAAATTCACTACATCAAGCATAGCTTGTGAGAGTATGGGTTTACCCCTTTTATTTCAAGGAGTGTATCGATTTACTAATACTACCACACCAATCATCAACCTAATTAAGCATAAGCATCCCTAGGATTCTGATTGAGCATAGGGTAAATTGAGTCGTCACTGCCTAGTAGTCTTTCCGATCATGTTTCAAAAATGTACTTACAGGCACCAAAAGTATTTGGCTAGCTAGTGTTCAAGTGACACTAGGACAAGAAGCTATTTTCGGAAGAAATGGTAAATTGATTAATTTGTTCGAATGAATCATCTATTATATAGTAAAAGCCGATGACACATGATTTACAACTGTTAAGAAAAAATATGCTAGAAATTCTCACAAGAAATAAAAAACATCTAAACCATACTTTGGTGGAGCCAAATTTTAAAGACTTGGATTTTATGGTTGGCATAGAGATATAGGAATTTGAAATAATTCTAAAAAAAGGAGAAAATATCTAGCCCTTAATTTTGTTGACCTTAATTTTAAAGGTTTAGATTTGATAGTTGACTTAGATATATGTTAATTTGACTAAGAAAAAGAGATAAGTAGCACTAACTTGAATTTAATCCTCTGCTTAACATTGGGAGAAATCTCAAAAAATTGCGTTAATTAAATACTCTAAATCAAATATTTGTTGGTCTAAAAAAGTATTCTGTTAGCTAAATAGAAATGTTAACATTTGGAATCCACAAAGAAAATATTATACATTGTCTTTGTACCATACTACACCATGCAATTGTGCGGGTCAATCATTGGTTAATTACAACGCCATATGTGTCGAGCATAAAAGTTGTTTTGTATAGTTTAGCGTGCGATTGTTAATTACTCCTCCGGTTTTATATTCTTGACGTCAAGTAGTAATAATTCTCCTGGCAGCGTCAACCTTTCAAGAATGGAGGAGTAATGTTTAAATCGTTGAGTAGTGACAAGGTCACAGTTTGTAGGGCACTATAAGGACAAATTTGCATGTTTGAGAATAGTGGTGACTAATCCGGCCAATATATTAGTATTAGCACCAATGAACCATGCATAGACATTGAAGAGATAGTCTTGTAATGCATGGCCACCTTATCTCCTCAAGATCATCAGATCATGACCAGATCTTGCATCATGCATATCGATTATCAACTCTCTCTTTTCTCCGGACCGTGTGATGCAGTAGAAAGCAAGAACAGGCCATCCCTTTTTTCATCTCTCCCCCCCTAGCTCATTGTTACCACTTACCACTTAGCCCCATTTCCATTACAACTGCGTGCCATTGCTAGCTTTCACTTCTACCACTACCATAGCTTTTTAGTTCCTCCTTTTCCCTATCCTTCACCACCTCCTTTCAACAGTGAAAGATGGCACCTCTTTGGGACCATGTTAGCAATGCACACTCTAAACTGACAAAATGAGGTCATAATCAAAGCATACATTTGTCTAGGTGATCCATGATAAAAGCTTTGCTGGTCTCCATGAGTAGGGTACTTTCTGATGAGAAAACATATATTGGGAACTGATTCTAATGTAGGAGTAACAAGCTGGGGATGTGCGTGTGGGTAAAAGAGGCTTCTTACTTTACATGCCGACCTAAAGTAGTAGCAAAGCTCTCAAGTCAAGAGATGACAGTGTGAGGTGACATCAATCGAAAGGCTTGATCCATGTTTAATCCTACTTTTACGATATTTTGATACAAAACAAGTAGCTGCAGATATATATTATTTCTAAAAGCATATGTGCACATAAGAGATAGTAGTAACAAGCTAATATATAGTACTACTACTACTACAAGATTATCTTGATATATATATGCGTGCACACCAAGCTCGTGATAATCTACATTTTGCGTAAATCCAATTTTTTTCCTTCTTTAGCATGTTGTAAATAAAGTTGTGCTGGGTTATAATAAATAGTCAACAACTAGGAGATTATAAAAAATTCTGAGGGTTCCAAGTTAGAACGTAATTTCATGGAACTATATATATGACACTAGATAAACATTTGTGGCAGTGCTATAGATATTGTCCATTTTAAAGGATTTTTTTGTTTTGTCCAAATTTCAATGCTTAAGTGCCGATTCTGTCCTAATATAGCTCATGGTTTTCAATACAGTCCAGAGATACTACAGTTCGCTGAGGCTTGATTGTTTTAAGCATTTGCCTCTGATCTTGCCGCCTCCTCGCCGACCGCTCTCATCGACACACAATTGCAGACCATCTTCCCCACCGCAGCTCCTCGCTCCCTCACCCAAGAAGTAATCAGAAGGTAATGGATAAGTGGAAAAAGAAATAAAGTTTGCTTATTTTCTTTTGTGTTGTCCATTTATGGTGGATTGATATGTGTCATTACAATGCTACATTAACGTGTTAATAAATAAAGGTATTCATATATATTGAACGAAAGTGTTTTTATGCTCCATTGATCATGTATATTGTCTTCATGTCAATCTATTTTAGTGTACATATATAGGGCATGCATCATAGGGTAGCTTCTAGCTAGCTCAGTAGTTGTAATTTTGACATAAATAAAAGTTGGATTAAAATATGCGTTATGTTTTGCACACTAGGATGGCTAAGGATCGTAGTTGGATGTACACTTTGGGCGAGAGCGATGGGTGACTGTACCCAAGAATGGATGGAAAAGTCGATGATTTTGTGGATCGAGCATTTGCTAGAGTAATGGGCGAGGTGTGTTGTGCCCTTGTTCGCGTTGTTCAACACACGGCCACAAATGAGGGCAACAATGATCGCACACCTGTGCAAGTATGGATTTAGGGCAGACTATACCGTGTGGGTGTATCATGACGAGTCACAAGATAGCAGATCAGATGTGCTAAGGGAAGAAACGGACGATGGTGGCCACAATGAGAGTAGGATAGAAGACATGCTAGATGATGTGCGTCATGCATATGGGCCACCTGCTGAGGAAGAACCGGAGCCTGCAACAAGGGCTTTCTTTGATATGTTGTCCGTAGCGAGTCAACCACTTCATGGGCACACACAGTGTCCCAACTAGATGCCATCACACCACTACTTGTTGTCAAGTCTCGATTCAAAGACAAGCATTGCTTGCTTTGATGCATTCTTAAGCGTGTTTAGCACCCTTCTCCCAGATGGTCACAAACTACTCGCTAACTTGTATGAGGCCAAGAAATTGATAAGCGCACTAAATATGCCATATGAGAAGATAGATGTTTGTCCAAATCATTGAATGCTATTTAGGAATGAGAATGTGGACAAAGATCACTGTGATAAGTGTGGTGAGTCTAGGTTTGTTGAGGTTGACTCCGTGATGGTCAAGAGGCAGCCTTCCTATTGGCGTAAAAATACTTCGCTATCTACCATTTGTGCCATTTAATCCAACTGTTATTCATGTCCGAGGTTTCGCCAAACAAATGGTATGGCACAAGTATGGTCGCGGTACCATAATGACAAGATGGTCCACCCATCCGATGGTGAAGCATAGAAGCAATTTGACCAAGACTATGTAGAGTTTGTCATGAGACCTCTAACGCTCAATTGCAATTGCAAGCGATGGGTTTAACCCATTTGGTATGGGGCTACGCCATACAAATTGCTAACTGTGTTTGTCATTCCCTTAACCTCCCACCGGCGTTTGCATGCGATGCAAGACATATTCCTTTCTTGATAATCCTCGGTCCCGAGTACCGTGGAAGAATATGAGTGTATTCATGGAGCGGTGGTGGATGAATTGTTACATGCTTGGGAACAAGGCATAGTGACATATGATCGGGCATTGAAACAGAACTTCACCATGCGGGTCGCGTATCACACATCCATGCATGACTTCCCGGCGTACGGGATATTCTGTGGGTGGTCTGTACATGGGAAGATGCCATGCCCAATCTGTAGGGAGACGTTGCGTGGCTGTTGGCTAAAGCATGGTCGCAAGCACTCCTTCTTCGATTGTCATCGTCAATTCCTTCCAATTGACCACGAATTCGAAGTGACACAACCGGATTTAGGGCCAATATTGCTGTCCACATGGACCACCACGTCGTCTGGCGGTGAGGAGGTTCGTGCCGGCTAGATGCTTTGAAGCCTCTTGATGATGGTGATGGGTTCGAGAAATATGGTGAGGAGCACAATTGACTCACATTTCAAGTTTGTGGCGGCCGCCATACTTCCATAAGCTCATTCTTCCCCATAACATAGATGTAATGCATAATGAGAAGAATGTTGCAGAGGCCATATTTAGCACATTCTTTGACATTCCGCATAAGACGAAGGACAATATGAAGGCTCGCCTTGATCGGGAGGAGCTTTGCAATGGGCCCTCGCCGAATATGATCCATAAGCCGCCCATGGCAAGTGGGAGAAGCCAAGAGCTAGTTATTGCCTAACTAGGGTTCAGAGGAAGGAGATTTTGGAATGGTTTTAGACCCTAAAGTTTCCTGATGGGTATGCAGCAAATCTAAGGAGAGAAGTGAATTTAGCTACCATGCGCATCAATGGCCTAAAGAGCCATGACTACCACATATTCATGGAACGCCTTTTGCCTGTGATGATCCATGGCTACGTCCCCGAGTGTGTTTGGCAAGTGATGGCGGAGTTGAACTTCTTTTATCGACAGCTATGTGCAAAAGAGATAGATCCCATGGTAATGTCAACTATGGAGCGTGAAGTACTGTGTTGCTTTGTAAGTTGGAAAAGATCTTTCCACCGCTTCTTCAATCCAATGCAACATTTGATTCTCCATCTTCCCTATGAAGCTAGGATGGGGACCGAAGGCAAAACCGGTGGATGTATCCAATTGAGAGGAAACAAAAGGAACTACGAGGCAAAGCAAAAATCGATCGCGTGTTGAAGCATCCATAGTGAAAGCGTACATAATTGAGGAAATTTCCCATTTCACATCAATATACTTTGTCGACAATGTTCAGACGGTGCACAATCAAACCTCACGATATAATATTCGCATCCTCAAAATAATTGCTATCTTAGCCTCTTCACCGAAGAGGTGACACTTCAAGCGGTGGTACTCCCAAAGTTTTATCGCGGGATGAGTGGTTGACTGTGATGTTGTATGTCTTTACCAACCTCTCCAAAGTGGATGATTACATTAGGTATGCAACAATTATTTTTTCCCAATAATTGATGTATGAGTGTTTTAATCTACTTGTCTTGTTGCCTATAGGAATTTGTTAGGAGCGAGTGGAAGCAACGCCGAGACCCATCCGAAAAACAAGTTATGACCCTTCTTAGGAAGGGTGCCGAATTGTAAACCTAATTTCCGACTTGGTTCTATCGTAAAGTAACTTCTCTATTAGCTACTCCCCTTGCACATAATATTTACTAAGTAAAGAGGAACTAATACATGAAACCCATTCTATTTATGTTTGTAGAGTTTTAAGGACAAGTCTATGAGTAGCTTAATTGAAGCAAGTTGCTCAAGGATGCCACACTGGGTCTGTCCTATAGTACCTACGATGTGAATGGGTACCGCTTCGAACATCAACACATGAGAGGGAACGGCCTAATGCAACAACAATTAACAGTGGATTGGTGACTATAGGACAAGATGAGAGCGATACACCTGTTGAATACTATGGAGTAATTGAAGAAATAATTGAACTATATTTCCATGGTAGCAAACCTCTCAAACTTATGTTATTCAAATGTCATTGGTTCCATCCGCTTAGGGAGTCGACGATACATCACTTGGGTGGTTGAAGTTGCGCATCAATCAATCCTACCATGCAATGACCCATTTATTGTGGCTCAGCAAGCCACCCAAGTATACTACATCCCGTACACATGCAAAACTATGAGTAGTCTAGTGGATTGGTGGGTAGTACATAAGGTTCAACCATATGGTAAACTACCTACCCCTAGTGAAGCGAGGACTACAACATGGAGACCAACAATGGTGTTGACCTATTCTTTCAAGAAGATGGGCTACGGGGACTTTTGAAATAATAATTGGGGAAGAGGATGATCACATGGATGATATTCAAATCGTGCCGATGAGGTTGTAAACCAAGAGGACTTGGAACTACTTAATCGCTTAGACATTGATGGCACCGCTAGGATGAGGTTGAGTCAACACCTCATGATAGTGACGATGACTTTTGGAGGGCCCATCTCATGAGGATCCCATTGTAGATGACTACTTGAGCATGATCTTGTATGTCTTCCATTTATTTCTTTGCATGTTTTTAATTTTTTGTATGAGCTTACTTGATTACGTTATATTACATTTTCTATGAGCTTACTTGATTACGCTATATTAATTGATTTATTTTATTTCATTTCATTTCAGACACCAAAATATGAGTGGCGAGGCAAAGATACTCTAGGCGAGGCAGACGCTTGTTTTCCACTCGAGGAGGCAGAGGGCAGCCACGGCCACTCGAGGAGGCAGAGGGCAGCCACGGCCCCTCCAGAGGCAGAGGGCACCGTGGCCCCTCCAGAGGATCGAGGCAGCCTCGGCCCCTCCAGAGGCACAGGGCAGCCACGGCCCCTTCGGGAGGCACAGGCAGCCTCGGCCCCTCTAGGAGGCACAGGGCAGCCATGCCACTCGACGAGGCAGAGGGCAGCCATGGCCCCTTGAGGAGGCAGAGGGCAACCGCTGCCCCTCGAGGGGGCAGCGGGGTCTACCTCTAGTAGATCAGGCTCAGACCCTGCACCCTCGCGTCTTCGATGTGGAGTATGAGCACCGTGAGGCGGAGGGTGAGGAGGAGGAGCACCCTGAGGCGGCGGAGGGTAAGGAGGATGAGCACCATGAAACACAAGAATTTTGGATGCGAGGGCCTGCGAACCTGCCACGACGACCAACCCGAGAGGAGGAGAAGATCTGTCATCGTTCTGTTGCATGCGATCGAAGAAGCTGTTTGCACTTTCACTAATTTAGCCCACTTAATTGCATACCTCAAGAAAACTAATATGCGAGCAATGGCGAGAAGAAGGCGGGGTGACAATGTAGACTTCTGAATGGCATAATTGGCGTGTTGATTCGATGGCACTTCCCTGGGTTGGTCACCTCTGAGGAAGGCGGAGCTGCAGATGGACATGGTGCCACTACAAGGTCTTGAAGATACCGCCTTATTTTGAAGGAGAGGTTCCATTTGACAATTTGTTTGCGATGGGTGGAGGAAAGTTTTTGGGTAAGTGACTGAATATTCAAATCTGCTCCTATGTGTTCCTATGCATGTTAGGGTTGATTAGGTGACAACTCTCGAGTCGCAATGAGTTGTACCCATTTGATTTAAAGAACCATTGTTTCTAATTTATTTAACTAGATGATGCATAACCATTGTGCAATAAATTTACCAAGTATTTTGTATTATCCTTTCTTAGGTGTGCTAGAATGTATGCGGTCCTTTTAACTTGATAATGCACCATGCCTATCACTGTAAGAAAAAATTGACAATTTCATAGAGTGCATATAAATCACAGAAAAAATGTTATCTGTCTTAAAAGTGAACATGTAAAGCAACAGATTGTCAAAGTAATATGTGAGTCTTTGCAATTGCTCTGGGACAAGCAAGCAAAACTGAGCTAAACTACTAGAAGGGTGGATACTTTTTGTGTGTGTGTGTGTGTTTCTTTTGGATGTTTAGTAGCCAAGTAATAAATATCAACTAACTTAATCATCTTATTCTTTATCAATTCCTTTTCACTTTCATCAACTAACTTAATCATCTTATTCTTTATTCTTGGATTGTAGTGGTGGTTTCGATGGGCTGAGGGACAAGAAGCTAATTCTAGGAGAGTCCTGCGTAATTGTGTTAAGAAGCTGATCCCACAGATGTTTTCCGAATCACGCATCCAAGCGGTGATCTGTTACCACACACAAGTCCTTGGACAGCAAATTCGTAGGGCCGACACTTGCCAAACGATTATCACTTTGGACGAGTACATGCAGGTAACCAACTAAACAAACGATGTCCTTGATTACAATCAATTCTAGTTTATTTATATTTAACACTTGGTTAATTTAGGCAATACCTTAGTGGGCCCTTAAGTGTGAAAATGCATGGCGGCAGATTGTCCAAGGCAGTGGTGCAACGAACGATGGTTACTGTAACTCTCGTGCGACTAGGGAGCGGAGATTGTTGATGGACGGACAAAGACATCGTCAAGGCAGCTCCTCCATGGCACGTTACAAGAAGAACACCGTAGGTCAACATGTTCATATTGATTGTATGTTGTAGATACATATGTATTGACCGCCGTGGTTTTTTGGGTGCGAGAAAAAGAAGAAGAGACCTCTCGATATGGAGGCATATGTAGCAGCTAGGAGGGGTGATCGAGGGCACCTTTGTGCACCAAATACATGACAGAACTTGGTACGATTTATGATCATTTTGTCCTCGATGATTTTCGCTCCCCGATGATTTTGTCCAACAGTGCATATATATCGATGTCGCTAAGGAGATTCATGGCCCGAACTATGACGTCATGAATTCACTACTAGACGCGTCTTTGTGTACAAGGTCGAAAGGGAAGAAACATGGTCGTTTCTTCATGGGTGCCGTACATTAGCACACCGACAACCCTCTCGGAGGTCCGATCCACGAGTCTTTGCATCAACGGATGAAGTACACCTTCAAAGTCGACAAAGAACCATCACATGTTTCCATCTCGCTTTTTTGAGCTTCAGCGCAATGTGACAGAAATTGAGGCTAGGCGTGGTTGGAGCAAATGCTCCTCGCAGTTAGTTGGGCGTGGTAGTACAATAACAAAGTAATATGCAATATATATATATATATATATATATATATATATATATATTCATACTTGGCTAATGTATGGCAATGTGCAAACAAATATGCAGCACTCGGGACCGGACTTGACTTAATGTCTCCGCTTGGGAACCACCGCCTCACTTATCTACTCCGGTTAGTAATCGTGATAACGATTATTATATTGTTAGTCTCTTTTGACCGCTTGATTCGTAAGACATTGCAATGACATGCAATGTAATTATTGGTTGCTACTGCAAATTTCTTATAATGCGATTTCTTATGAAAATGTAGGGAACGACGGGTCGATTGCTTTTCTGCCGCTGTCAAGATGAAGATGCTGCTCCTAATGTTCACACGACGTCCATCGCCGAGAGGCCACCACCAAGTGCTTACTATTTTCATGATATACTAAAAGGATACCAATATTAGAAAACATTCACAATCAGGTGATTGCTAAAAAATGGATAAAAATGGCTACATATATAACTAATTCTCTATATCTATATCATAAATTCTTTTGAAATGTGTCAACATATAATAATTTGTATGTACACTCCTTTCTATGAATTTGATGATAAGTGCTTGAGACATAAATGTTGATCAGTAGTTCACAATGACAAAATATTGAGAGTTGGAGTTTAACATTTTTAGCACCTGTGCTTTTCATGTTCTTAACTGATTTGCCATGTTATTAGGTTGTTCATCATGATTTAAAGGAATTTTTTTGCTTTGTCAATAGTTTGGTTAATTATCTTTTCATGTAATATCAATTCCTAACTTTTGTTGTAAGATGGCACTAATATTAAGTTTTGCTCTATCTGCAGAACTCCCAAAATGATGCTTTTGTCTTGCAGAAGATTGAAGCAGAAATTACATGCATGCAAATGGTTGTACTGATACTTGCTTTTCTTTTATGTACATAAGAGTATGAAATTACTATTTGGAACTGTCATATGTATAATGCCTTATGCTTACATTTTCGAACTTGAACTTGAATGATGTGAGCTTGGGAACTGTTATGATGTCTATACATACATATATATACATATATTGTCGAATGGATGGATGGATGGATTATTTGATTGCTGTGGAATGGATGGATTATTTGATTGCTGTGGAATGGATGGATGGATTATTTGATTGCTGTGGAATGGATTTTAAATGAAGTTGTAAAAAATTTGGTTCATTTGTTTTCTCGCTTTCCGAGTGTTTTATGCATTTCGAGTGTTTTTGGCACTCGAAATTGACAAATATTTCGAGTGTCGACACTGAAATAAACCAAATAGTTCGAGTGTCGACACTCGGGAAAAGACACACGGCAGATGACAAAACTTTCCCGAGTGTCAACACTCGGAAAACGTGACACGTGGCAATTCCAAACCGGATTTGTCGAATATTTCCGAGTGTCGTTTTTATGCACTCGGAAAATGGCCAGTGTCAATTTTCGATGGTTTCGTCGGTCAAACTTTGACACATTCCCGAGTGTTTTTCAGCGCATTACGAAAGTGTCAACACTGGTAAAGATTCCGTTCTGGTGCAGGCCGCTCATTTGGATTTTTTCCCGAGTGTTAGAGTTTCCGAGTGTAAACATAAGCACTCTAGAAAGAAATATTTCGGTGTAACACTTGGGAAACTGTTATTATCCCGACTAAACTATCCCAAGTGTTTTTTCCTGAGTGTGACACTCGGGAAATATATTTCCCGAGTGTTTGGCTTCTTTTCCCGAGTGTTTTTGGCACTCGGGAAATATCCTGTTTCTGGTAGTGAGGTGTACTTGTGTCTAATTTGAATTTTCAGTTTTCAACGATGTCTTCAATCTACAGATTTTTTTTAAATAACCTAGTTTTATTCAAATACAAGAATATACCTACCTTTTTATATTTTACAGAAATAATCATCTCGTCGCTCAACCGTTGGATGACTAGCCCAAGTCACGACTTGGACACTTATCGCTCAACAGTTGGTCTAAGTGTATAGGTCGCTCAACTAGCATGGCATGCATTATACACTATTGGACGACAAGTGTCCAAGTCGTTCAACCGTTGAGCGATTTGGGCAAGTCGCCCAACGGTTGTCTGACATGATGATTATTTCTATAAAATAAAAAAGGTAGGTATATTATCGTATTTCGGAATAAAAACTAGGTTATTTTGAAAACAAAATTCTCAATCTACACCTTGGGAACTTTTTATTATACATAAATACACTTAATTTTTAATATAAAACAAATCATCTCACTATCATTGTCATTTGAATTTTGATTTTGTATTTATACCTTGTCTTTGTACAACAATACTCATTCTCACTCTCACCACCACACTATACAAATAATCATTCTCCTTGTATGAATACTCACACAAATACAAGAGATTTTGCACACAAAAATGAAATATATGTTGTATACAAGCACAGACAAGTTAGATAGAGAAACAGAGACAGAGATGGAGATCTGGAGGCGTGGTTGGGGCGGAGATGCACCATGGCGACCCAAATGTCAACCTCGCTAGCTAGTGATGATGGCATGAACATGTAGAGGTCGGGCGACGGAGAGAGAGTGTGGATAGGACACGTGCACGATCTTGGCGGCGACGATGAGCTCCTCCGAGAAAAGGAGCAAACCTGTGGATCTGGTGCTAGCAGGGTTGGCGACGATGTGGTCGGGGACCGTCGGATCCAGAGGCAGCGGGGTCATGGACTGTCGAATTTGAAGGCAGCAGCGTGGCGGACGGCCTGGTATGGTGGCGATGCCTCAATTGACATGATGCATAAGCTACGAGTAACGTCCCAAAATATTGAGGTTTCAAAAATCTTTTGTGTAGTTTAGGTCCTCGAAAAATTTCACTAATTTTCCATGAATTAATAATGCTTAACTGGGAATTCTAGAATAAAAACAATTTAATATGATAAATGTAAACTTCATTTAAATAAAAATGACGGGCGCATACACGTGACCATACTCCATCGCATACACGGTGTCATGCAACATGCCACCCTAGATAGGTGGCCGAACAACAATGGGTGATGTTAGAACAGGCTCTCTATACAGCATTCTACGCTCCTCCATTTCCGTGATAACAAATGGCTCGATGCATCTCTCGAGAACATGCATATGCGAGCTCACGAGAACATGCATGAAAGAATACTCTCAATCAACAATCTTCCCCTCCTCGCCGTCGCCCAGCAGCACAATAGGAAGTAGACAAAGTTCACGGTGCCATAGCTGGCAAGCAGCCAGTAGTAGTACCATAGCGCCCCTTGTTCGGATTGTCGACCAGCTTCACGATCAATGCACCGACTAGGTTGCCAATCCCCAAGGCCTTGTAGGGCAGCAACAAGCTGAAGCTGGCCTCGGTGTAGAAGAACTAGATTGCCCCGACCCGCCGAAGCGCCTAAGCGAGACCCACGAGCGTGTCGCAAAGCACCGGCGAACACCGACAAGGTGGCGCCCGGCTTGCGCCATGCTTCCTCCACCACGGTGAACACGGCCATCGCCATGGTGGCGGCGAAGAGGCCCCGCCGATGCGTTGCTTCATGGTAAGCCAGCGGGTTGCCGTGACCCGTCGTGGCGTCGGGCGATCCACCGGTCGTGGTCGCCGACCACGGCGACACGGTGATCATGCCGACCACGGCGAGGTAGACCGAGACGCCGGGCACCTTGAACCCGCCCTGCCGCGCGCTGTCCATCTCGTAGCCTCGCTTGATGGGGTGGTTACGGCTCATGGCTAGCGAGAGGAAGATGGTGGAGGACCGGATGGGCGAGATGCGGACCATCGACTTGAGCCGCTCCACCTAGTCCACCGTGCACGATCTCTCATCATCGCTGCCGTGATGCCCCGAGGCCGCGCGCCCACGCCATTGCAGGCACGTCCTCCCTTGTGCCGCCGATCATGCACGCCTTGTTCAAGAGAACGAAACAGGTTCAAACGTTGCCATGCACGTCAAGTGAACAATGATGAGCGCCACTAACATGATGCATTGCTGATTTGTTGCTATCTATAATATAGTAGCTCTCACCTACCTCTTCTTGTCAGTGGGAACAGTGAGCTTGCAGTCCTCGAGGTGATGGTACACGCCGTCCTCGATCTTCGCCGGCTACCGTACCTTGCAGTTCTTGATCACCGCCACGATGTCGGTGCCTATACCGGAGAACATTGGCTTGGAGCCCTTTTCCTTGATGTAGTGACGGGAGCCGAGGAGAGTAGCATGAGGCCCATCGGGATGGCGAACCCTACCTTCGACCTGAAGTTATTCTGAACGTAGACGATAGCCGTGACGGCGATCGTGAAGGCCACTGCGGTCGATGCGTAGTAAGCGTTGAAGTAGGCCTACAGGATCCTGGATCTCCTCTCCTTGGGGTGCCTGGAGAAATGGTCCGCGCCAAATGCCACCGAGCACGGCCGGACGCCGCCGACGCTGATGGCCAGGAACGTAAAGCCGGCCAGCACCCAGGCAAGGTGCCTCAGCCCTGGCAGCTTGCACTGCTCGAAAACATCGCACGGAGGCAGCCGTGCTCCAGGTACCGGTAGCATGGCACTCAGCCATAGGAAAACCGCTCCCTGCAAGTGCAAAACGGAAGCAAGCAAGCATCGATCACTCATGGCGTCCTCTTGTGTTGCTAGACAAAATATGTAGCAAGGAGCCAATGGCCAATTAATGGATCTTTGATCTTTTTACACTTACAATTAGGCAAGCAATGGAGCCTATCGCAATGGCAATGAAGTGGCCCAGGTACATATCAGCTATCATGCTGCCGGTAAGGGACCTGAAATTTGATATTGCAAAAGACAATAAAATCATCGTTTGGGCGTCGGCAATGCTCATGTGGTACTGCATGGTCAGGCACACGATCATGCTGAGGTCGAGCCAGAATCGAGAAACCTTCTCCAACATCTCATTTGCTAGGCATCCAAAAAGAAGATCAACTTCCATGAGATTGAAGGACTGAGACATAAAGACCAAACAGATGAATGACAATTAATGGCATGAACATCTAGAATCTAGAAACTCGCCTATAATAAAAGGGAGGGCTTTTAAACCACCCTTGCCCTTGCCCACCATAATGCAGTAGAAGTTGGAAAAGTTCCTGGCGAAGGCAGCCCTTGCTTGCCTTTTAGGAGGGAGAAGGAGAGGGACACTCGGGCGGCACGGTGGATGGTGTCGGAACAAAACGAAGAAACTCACACGCACTCGCTTTAGCTTGAAAAATTATCACGTACTGGAAAAAGTCACCAAGTGTTTGGTGCTGCACAAAGCAGCACCTTTTCTCTTCTATTGCTTATCTCTTACATTGAGTACAGGGCATTATATAGCCCGTGACCTTAACTGACTATTGCTTACCTCTTACGTTGTCCACCCAAGGGGGTAATAACTACTAGCCTGGGATGAGACGATACGCTCCCGTGCATGGTGCAACTTTCTTTGGGGGGTAGAAAAAAGCACGGACCGTCAATAGGAGGCCAAAGCCAAAGAGGGTAATAACTACTACTGTACGCGATGCTAACATTGCTTGCACCACCAACGGTGCGGCGACGTTTTGTCCCATATTGTCTTATCTGACGGATGCTTGTTGCCGTTGCCTTGTTGGTTCCTTCATTTTTTGTTCGTAAAGAAACAGCACTTGCACCACCATGCTTTGTTTTGTACTAGTAATAAGTGGCGAAGCCAGGATAAAAATGGAGGGTGGGCTCAAAGCCTTGATTGACTAAACTAATTTGAAACAAACATAGTATTTCATTCTTGTGTAATCAAATTCATACATGAATAAAAGCAAAGCAAAGTAAGAAAAAAAAGATAAATACAATGAAAGTACCTCGCTAATGGAAAGTGCATCCCTCAAAACATGTAAATATGGTTCCAGTAGGTAACAACCTGTACATCAAAATTAGAAAAATTAGTGACACTAGCACATTGTACTTAAATGATCATGAACATTCAAAATAAAAGAACCATACTACTAAGGCGCTAGTTTGAATCACAACTTTCATGAGGCAAATTCATTCTACAAGATTTCATGTATTGGAAGGATCTTATGATTCTATCACCATCAATGGATCTAAATATGTTTTGCTCGATGTAGCACACTATCAAATCATTCGGTCACTCATTCGCTACTCTCAACCGATGCCGTTGCCATGGGAAGGATCAATGTCAGCTCGATGAGGTGATATACCAATGAAAAAGTTCTATATCCAATAAATTATTAATTGAGTATATACCACACTATATTCTAACACACAAATAAATTGCTAATTGAGTAATAAGTGAAGCCTACCAGCAATTCAGCCAAAAGACACAACAGATTAGATAGATCAGTAGTTCAACTTCAGCACTCGAGGCTTCAGCAGGGCACAGGCAACAACCTTCTTCATTCCTCAGCTCCCAATTCCAATCGGCATTTGGCAGTCGCCCAGTGCACCAGTCCTCAGCTCCCCTCCCAAATCCCAATTCCAGTCGGCAGTTGCCCAATTCCAATCGGCAGTGCCCAGTGGCGATTCTCGGCTAATCGGCTCCTCTTGACTCCTCATCTTCCTCCACCTCAACCAGAGTAGCGCCTCGGCCACTCCCACTCCCCTCGCCTCTCGGTCCCGGCCTCCCTCACCGGCAGATGACGGGCACCCCCAGCTCCTCCAGGCTCCCTCGGCTCCTCCGTAGCTCCTCGGCCCTCGCCTCTGCTGCTTCGCCTCGACTCCTCCGAGATCCGGCCATGGGCCACCAGTGAGCGGCGGAAGCTCCCTCCTCGGCTCCTCGCTCCTCGGGCCTCGGCGGCTCAGGGCCTCTCTCGCCTCCTCCGGCTACCGCCTCGGTCTCCCCCCCCCAAAGAACCAATGGTGCTTGCAGGCTCCTCCGCCCCAGCTCCCTTGTCGCAGCCAGCCGCCTCGGCCCTCAGGTGCGTGGATCTCCCGATTGAATTTTGGATCGAGGAAGTTTGGGATTGAATTTTTGATTGTAAAATTTGGGAGTAGGGAACATGAGTTGCGGTGGGGGATGTGAGCAGGTGGGCCTTGTGGGCTTGGCTTCGGCAATGGGCCATGTAGGCATGTACCCTTTCTTCTCCTTCTGCAAAATGAATGCGTCGAGCGCCCTCGGCCATGGCTTGTTCGGCTCCAGCAGAGGTGAGGCTTCAGCCTCATGAAGCCTCCCTACTGGAATCGCCCCTGGTAATAACTACTAGTGAGTGTACTCCGACAAGAAGCCTTACTTGTACTGCCTGCTTCATAGAAAAGAAAACATTACAAAACGTAAATTGAAATAGGGGGTTAACTATCCTAGCACAATAGAACTTTACATCTGGGCTAGCTTGACCATGCAAGTTGAATGGATAGCCCACAACGAACCGTGCAAGGGAGTACTTCGCAGCGTATTCACAAAAGCAAAAATTGCATTGGTGATGTTAGAATTGGTCCCTTATTTGTAAAGGTCCATTCATTCCTAAAATTCCAAAGTATGCATGGTTTAGTCTCTATTGTTGGCCGTGCATTTCTCTCTCTCAATCAAGTGGTCCATAAAACCAATGTGGTCAGAACACTATGGTCGAAACAAGTAGTCCACCCTGGAGTAGGGCCAATGCCCCCCACCTCCCCCCCCGGAGCAGGGCCAATGCCCCCCACTGCAAGTGGAAACTAGAAGCAGGCAAGCATAGATCACTCATGGCGTCCTCTTCTGTTGCTAGATAGAATATGTAGCAAGGAGCCAATGGCCAATTAATGGATCTTTGATCTTTTTACACTTACAATTAGGCAAGCAATGGAGCCTATCATGACGGCAGATAAGCGGCCGAGGTACATATAAGCTATCACACCGCCGGCAATGGACGTGAAATTTGATATTGCAAAAGACAAGAAAATCATCGTTTGGGCATCGGCAATGCTCATGTGGTACTGCGTGGTCAGGTGCACGATGATGCTGAGGTCGAGCCAGAATCGAGAAACCTTCTCCGACATCTCATTTGCTAGGCATCCAAAAAGAGGAACAACTTCCATGAGATTGAAGGGACCGAGACATAAAGACCAAACACATGAATGACAATTAACGGCATGAACATCTAGAATCTAGAAACTCACCTATAAAAAAAGGGAGGGCTTTTAAACCACCCTTGCCCTTGCCCTTGCCCTCCATAATGTAGTAGAAATTGGAAGAGTTCCTGGCGAAGGCAGCCCTTGCTTGGCTTTTAGGAACAAGAAGGACAGGGACGCTAGGGCGGCACGGTGGATGGTGTTGGAACAAAATGGTGAAACTCGCACGCACTCGTTTAGGCTTGAAAAATGATCACGTACTAGAAAAAAATCATCAAGTTTTTGGTGCTACACAAAGAAATAGCTTTTCACTTCTATTGCTTATCTCTTACATTGAGTACAGGGCATTATTTAGCCTGTGACCTCAATCGACTATTGCTTATCTCTGACATTTTCCACCCATGGGGGTAATAACTACTATCTTGGGATCAGACGATACGCTCCCGTGCATGGTGCAACTTTTTTTGGGGGGTAGAAAATAGCACGGACCGTCACTAGGAGGCCAAAGCCAAAGAGGGTAATAACTACTAGTTTACGCGAAGCTAACATTGCTTGCATCACCAACAGTGAGGCGACGTTTTGTCCCGTATCGTCTGATCTGATGGATGCTTGTTGCCGTTGCCTTGTTCGTTCATTCATTTTTTCTTCAAAAAGAAATAGCACTTGCACCACCATGCTTTGTTTTGTACTAGTAATAACTACTAGTGAGTGTGCTCCAACAAGAAGCCTTACTTGTACTGTCTGCTTTATAGAAAAGAAAGCATTAGAAAACAAAAATTGAAATAGGGGGTTAACTATCCTAGCACAATAGAACTTTACATCAGGGCTGGCTTGACCATGCACGTTGAATGGATAGCCCACAACGAACCGTGCAAGGGAGTACTTCACAACCTATTCACAAAAGCAAAAATTTTGTTGGAGATGTTAGAATTGGTCCCTTATTTGTAAAGGTCCATTCATTCCTAAAATTCCAAAGTATGCATGGTTTAGTCTCTTTTGCTGGCCGTGCATTTCTCTCTCTCTCAATCAAGTGGTCAATAAAACTAGTGTGGTCTGAACACTATGGTCGAAACAAGTAGTCCCCCTGGAGTTGGGCCAATGCCACCCCCAGTAAGGCCAATGCCCCCCTGGAGCAGGGCAAATGCCCCCCTGGAGTAGGGCCAATGCCCCCCTGGAAGTGCAACATGGAAGCAAGCAAGCATCAATCACTGATGGCGTCCTCTACTATTGCTAGACAAAATATGTAGCAAGCAGCAAATGGCCAATTAATGGATCTTTGATCTTTTTACACTTACAATTAGGCAAGCAATGGAGCCTATCACGACAGCAGTGAAGCGGCCCAGGTACATATCAGCAATCATGCCGTCGGCAATGGACGTGAAATTTGATATTGCAAAAGACACGAAAATCATCGTTTGGGCATCGACAATGCTCATGTGGTACTGCGTGGTCAGGTGCACGATCATGCTAAGGTCGAGCCAGAATCGAGAAACCTTCTCCAACATCTCATTTGCTAGGCATCCAAAAAGAAGAACAACTTCCATGAGATTGAACGGACCGATACATAAAGACCAAACACATGAATGACAATTAACAGCATGAACATCTAGAATCTAGAAACTCACCTATAATAAAAGGGAGGGCTTTTAAACCACCCTTGCCCTTGCCCTCCATAATGTAGTAGAAATTGGAAGAGTTCCTAGCGAAGGTAGCCCTTGCTTGGCTTTTAGGAGGGAGAAGGAGAGGGACGCCGGGTGGCAAGTGGATGGTGTTGGAACAAAACAAAGAAACTCATACACACTCGCTTCGCTTGAAAAACGATCACGCATCGAAAAAACCACCAAGTTTTTGGAGTTTGCACAAAGCAGCAGCTTTTCTCTTCTATTGCTTATCTCTTACATTGAGTACAGGGCATTATATAGCCTGTGACCTTAACCGACTATTGCTTATCTCTTACGTTGTCCACCCAAGGGGGTAATAACTACTAGCCTGTGATCGACGATACGCTCCGTGCATGGTGCAACTTTCGTGGGCGAGAAAATAGCACGGGCCGTCACTAGGAGGCCAAAGTGATGAACCCGAAGGTCCTATTGTTGGCCCGATCTTTCGATGAGACGATAAGTTCGGTAGTCATCACTCAAGTCTCACGATCCTAGCTACGAACACGCAAGGCTCGAAACCATGCAATCGTTGAACTGATTGACAAGTTGTTATCAACCGTGCACGAATACCTGGATGACTTGACCACGAAGGTCGATTCCTACTTACACCGAAGAAGCACGCAAGAACAAGACAAAGCAATCTGACATTGCAAATATGGATTGAAATATTGAATTGAATTGGGATTTTGAATAAGGATCTTAATTGGGTGATCTAGTCGACACACGCAAAAGATACGAGTTGCAACGAAGGCAAACTAAACATAAACAAAATCCAACAAAACTAGATGGGGTGCGGCCTCCTTAAATAGGGGATGAGGAGCCACACATCTAATGAGGAACTACTCCCGATATAAGCCCTTCCTCTTTAACTCTTGAAATAAATATGGCTAGCATATCCACAACAATATTAAAAAGAATTAGGGACATGGGGTCACCTTGTCTAAGACCTTTCTGAGTTTGGAAAAAAGAACCTAAATCATCATTAACTTTTATTCTCACACTCCCTCCCTTAACGAAAGTCTCCACCCAAGAACAACACTTTGCTGAAAAGCCTTTCATCCTTAAAGTTTGGAATAAAAACGGACATTTTACTTTGTCATAAGCTTTTTCAAAAATCAAGCTTGAGTACAATCCCATCCATCTTTGCTTTATACAGTTCAAGGACAGTTTCATGAAGGATAACAACTCCATCAAGAATGTATCTCCCTTGCATAAATGCCGTCTGAGATGGTCTAATAACCTTATGCGTTACATTAGTAATTCTATTAGTTGCCACTTTAGTAAACACTTTAAAACTAACATTTAGCAGACAAATAGGTCTATATTTTTGTATTTGTTTAGCATTCGCTTTTTTGGGAAGTAATGTAATAATCCCAAAATTCAAGCTAAAAAGGTGCATGGAGCAACTATGAAAGTCGTGAAACATGGCCATCATATCATTCTTAATAACTTCCCAAAACACCTAATAAAACTCCGCTGGGAAGCCATCAGGCCCTGGTGCTTTGTTATGCTCCATTTGAAAAATTGCTTCTTTCACCTCCTTCTCTGTGAAGGGCATGGTGAGAAGGTTGTTTTCAGAATCCAAGACTTGAGGTATATCATTCCTAAAACCGCCAGTCATGGATAAATGATTAATTTCAGCTGGTCCAAATAGATCTTTGTAATAGTTAGTGATATACTTTTTTAATTGTACATCACCCCGAATTATCCCCTCTTCCTGATCGAGCTGAAAAATTCTGTGCTTTCTATGCTTACCATTCGCAATCAAGTGATAAAAACGTGTATTCCTATCACCCTCCAGAATGAATTTCGCTTTGGACCTTTGATACCACTTAATTTCTTCTTCTCTTAAAAGTTGTGCCAATCTCTCATTAGCAAATCTTTTAAGATTAAGGTCTTCATTAGACAAACTCAAAATCTCATCTTTTTTATCTAGCTCATCAATTGTTAAGTTCAGCGCTATCTTTTCCTTTTTATAAGTCCCACTACAATTTTTAGCCCAACCACGAAGATATTGCCTAAGAGCTCTACCTTTCCATTGCCAAATTTGTAAGGCAGTACAACCTCTATTTTCATTTTTCCACACATCTTTCACCATCTCCCTAAACCCTTCCCTACACAATTAGCCCAATTCAAATTTAAATAAAGGTTGGTTCCCTCTAAGAGAGGCCGCTCCCGTGTTTAAAAGCAACGGCGTGTGGTCGAACAGAGACTGTTCAAGAGCATTGACTGTGACCAAAGGAAACTTTTGCTCCTAGTCTGTACTCATTAAAACTCTATCCAATTTTTTAAAGGTTGGGTTTTTTTAACAAATTAGCCCAAGTAAACTGTCTACCAGATAAATCAATTTCCCATAAATCCAGAGTATTAATCACAACATTAAACAAAAAAGGCCATCTAGATTCAAAATTATCATTATTTTTCTCACCGAATGCCTAATGATGTTAAAATCGCCCACAATTAAAATGGGAAGCGAGTCTTTCCTACAGACATGTACAAGCTCTTTGAGGAACTGCGCGCTCTTTGAAGTGAGTTTGAGCTGCACCGTAAACAGCCACAAGAACCTATTGGAAATCATCATCTCTATTTTTAAGATGAAACTTTACATAGAAATCGCCAGCATCAATAGAACCAATATCAAAGACCTTATTGTCCACCCCTAAAAGAATACCCCCTGACCGACCTTGTGGCGTAGAAAAATGCCACAAAATGTCCTAACCACAACAAAGATGATTAAGACTAGATATCTTTGAAAAATCTTTTTTACCAGTTTCAAGAATAGCCACCAAGCCAAGCCAAGTCTCTTAGACCTCTGCTATTTCATAAGAAAGCACATACAAAACAATAGAACAAATTCACCCACTTACGATCATGTATGGACTCCCAGAAACAATGATCGAATACGATGTCTTGTTCTGATGCGTAGCCCTCACTCAATTTTCCCTTTGGTCCGCAGGAACCGCCGGATTTCCCTTCTTCCTCATCTCTAGCTAAAACCACCCCTTTTGCCACCAGCTTAGGCACGTTGAGTCAACCCCCAATTCCTCGCTCTGGTACAACCTCCTCACCTCTGTCGTGCTTTCCCAATGACTCACAGCTCCCCTCCTCGCACAGGACATCACCTCCACGAGAAAGCCGCCCTCCATCGTCGCCTCGATCAATGTTGCCAAGCCTTCTCTCACCACTTCTGTCCTCCTTCTCGGTCCCGGTGAGCTCCTTGAACCTCCCTGTTTCTCATGCGTGCACTAGTTAGCCAAGGGCGCTGACGGTTTTGTAGTTGCATGGTTGCCAAAGAGTCGCCTTCGCTCCTCGATCGCTGTCGCGCCACCGCTACCGGCCACCCTAGCACTCACTGCCGGTACCAGTAGTTCCACAATCCTCAGGGGAACCAATTTTTGGTTTTACACAGCGCCGCCGTGCCTGCACTCGCCAGCGATGAGCGTGGCCGATAAGCTCCCAGGAGCTCTCTGTTTTGAAGGAAACCAACAAGCACTGTAGCTGCGTAATTAATTACCCAAATCTCTGTCCTTAGGGATAAGTGTTAATTAGCACTGATTTAAATGCTGGTGAGTTTCACTGATGCATGGGCCCCGACAAACCGTTAATGAAGTTCATTTAACCCGGTTAATTCTCTGTCACTAACATGTGGGCCCCACCGCCTTAAGTGCATAGTCATCTCCTCGGTGGACCGAGGCACTGTGTTCATGGACCCTGGTCCATGCACTATTCCCATGAGCCAAGTCACTGACATGTGAACCCCACAAGTCAGAACAATGAAAATCAGAAGAAAATAGAAAATACGCTTTTGGTTTGTGAGGAAATACGTTTCCTCTATTTGGAAAGCGTAAACCTCAGTGAGTCTAGAGGATAATACATTTTCCTTACTAGGAAGCGTAAACCTCAGTACAACATATGAGAGAATATGCTTTCTCTGCTGGAAAGCGTAAAACTCGGAAATACGCCGTTGACATCATCTTTTTCTATTTCTGAATTTTCAAACCGAACCAAATTAAAACCTTAATAACTTTTGCATAAAAACTCCAATAAGATGATTGTGTTTTCTAAATTGATCTAAAATCATGATCTACCAAAATATGTATAAATATTTGGATTTGGTTATGGTTGAATTTATTTTGCATTATTTAATTCGTTTTCGGCTCTTTTTCAAATAGACGTTGATTGCTCAAACGATATTTTCGACGACCAACCATCCTCCTATTCAGAGCAACCAGAGCAAGGCAAGCACCTACTTTGATCGTGTTGATCCCACTATTTTACTTATTGTATTTCCTTTCGCAAAATCTATTATGCATGCGTGTTTGTTTGATATGAAATTGCTATGTTTTTAAAGTCGGTAGCTGTAAATCCTATTTGATGCATATATCTGCTTGAAATATTGATGCCTTTACTGTTGTAACCATTAGGTTATGGGTTAGATAATATATAATCATTTGAGAGCTTTCAAGTGTGATTATCCCACAATTGCTTAATAGAGCTATAGATTTTCCATAAAAGTTATAAAGGACAATGTGATAAAAATGAAATTGGGATATTTATGAAAAATGTCCAGAGGGGTGTATCTCTGTTATTTTGAATAAAAACAAAAATGTAAAACCTAGTTTTGGCCGATCGTTATATTATATTCTGAGAAGAGTGAGGGGTGTACCTCACTAGTAGATAGGGGGAGATTCTCGCCCGGGTCAATTAAGGACCGAATGCGGTATATCCAACCTAGTGTAGCATACAACCACATGTGTTGGTATAAAAGTTATTGGTAAAATAAGAAAAAAACATTCATGTACTAAAAAGGAACCGATTTTTGCTAGTTGGTTGTTGACGTGTTTGTACTGGCTAAGATGGTAGTAATGTCATGTAGAGGTTGCAATAAGTCAATTTTAGCGATGTAGTAAATCGCTTTCAGTAAATGCACAGAGAGGTTTTTATTTGCGAGACATCACTACTACAGAAATGCTAATACTAGATGCCTGATCACAGAAGGTTCATCGAAACCGTCTATATTAAACAAAATCACAGATGGTTTTTCTTTAGCGAACGTCTATGTTAATTTCCGCGCTAAAAACCGTCTGTGAAGAGGTAATATCACAGACGGTTCATATTGAAAACCATCTGTGAATTATCACAGACGGTTCGTATTTAGAACCGTATGTGATAAATGTAGACTTCACAGGCGGTTCATATTGAAAACCGTCTGTGAAAAATTATAGACGGTTCTAAATACGAACCGTCTCTGATAATTGTGTACTTCACAGACGGTTTTTAATTATAACCATCTGTGATAATCCCTCCACGTCGCCCAATTAATCGATGAGTTTCTTCGTCGTCGCCGATGCATTTTGTCGGCATCAATGCCGCGCGCTTCGTCTCACACGCCAAATTTATTCCTTGTTTTATAAAAAGGATCACCTACCATCGAAGATGATCACATCAATATCGATCCTAAACATTTTTATATAACTCTACGATCTTCTAAAGCTAGCTAGCTCACAAAGAAATATATGGCTCCCTCTTCCTTGTCGCCGGCATTGTTCGCCTACCTGGCCATACTGTACGAGCACCTCTCCGGCCGTACGTTGGCGGATGCGGCGGAAGGACACTGCTTGAACAACAGTGTCGACCTCCCTCCTTCGTCCGAGGATTTGCCGGAATAGGTGGCGGCCACCTTCCGCCGTCTTGACATCCTCCTCCGCCGTGTCTTTCGAGTGATCTCCCACTTTCGGCGAGTTTACCGCGTCATCGACGTGGTCCTCCACAATGACATTGCACATCTCCAAGAGACTCACCGTCACTTGGACTACTTAATTGAGGCGGCGGGCGACTGAGTCAACCATGCCGAAACCCCTCAAGCAAGGGAAGAGCGCTTATGGGCTCAATTCTTCTTGATTCAACAGTCTGAGAATCTTCGGGAGACACTCGAACGAGCACGTCAGTGGGTGGACACATTTCGGGCTTCGTTCGATCACGAACCGTCCAATGCCGACACCACCACCTATGAAGTTTTAAAGACAGAGATAGCTAGCCACCTCTATACACTATTTGGCCATAATATATATATATATATATGTGTGTGTGTGTGTGTGTGTGTGTGTAAATATTCCAAAATGAAAAAAATCTAGTTAAATTAATTTGGAGGTGAGATCAATTACTATATTATATGCCATATATATATATATATATAGAACATGTAAATGTAATTTCTTCATGTCATGTAATTAATTAAAATTCCAAAATGAGAACAACCATATCACAGACGGTTCCATAATAGAACCATCCGTGATATGAGATGTATCACGGACGGTACTACCGCCATATCACGAGCAGTTACATTATAGAACCGCTCGTGATATGAGATATATCATGGACGGTTCCATTATGGAACCGTCGTGATATGTCTTTATAATCTGAGCCCGCCGCTAGAGTTTGCGCCCTAACTCTCTACCGCTAGGGTTTGCGCCTAACTCTCGCCCATTGCCTTCCCCTCTTCCTAGGGGCGAATCCACTGTGGGTGCTTGTGGGTGCTCGAGCACCCCCTCCTCCCACCACCGCGCTTGAGCACCGACGAGCGGCGAGAGCTAGCGGCAGACGGAGTTGAAGTCTTGAAGAAAGCCGGAGGCGGAGGATGGAGGTTGAAGAAAGCATGTGGGTGGCTACAAGTTCAGGCAGATTGAGGTGGCGATGGGTGAGCGTTCGGTTCCTAAGGTCGGAGGGGGCGATCAGATTCCTGTGGCACTGACCCCAACAGCGAACTGATCTGGATGTGCCGATGTTGTTCGTCAGAATTCCCCAACCGTCCAGACTGGTGAGAATGTTCCTCCCCTTCCCGAAGCCTCTGTAGAAAAATTTCCTATCATTTGCTCCCGCTGCAAATGAGGTAAGGATTGTCACATTATGCTGTTGTGTGATATTTGTGAGAGTCCTGATCATATTGCTCCTAGATGCTCGTTGCTCAAGGTTCCTAAACCCTAAACTGGTTACTAAGATTTGTGGGTATGGTGGTAATTCGTATCAAAGAGGGTCAATTATCTGCTTCTCAATTGGAAAAAGAGCTTCTAAAACTAGTCCCTGTTAGATGGCAATGGGTTGTTTCAGAGCATGACCAGGGACTTTTATTGCGAAATTCCCTTCTAGGGCTGAATTCCTCAAGCTAAGTCGCTTTGATAAATTTACTCTGAAAATGTCTCTTGTTTGATTGTTTTTATCCAAGTTACTTAGTGGAATCCTAAGGCTACTGCTAAAGGGGAATTTAAACCTGTTCTGGAGTCCCATACCATGTCAGAGATTATCTGTTTCTCTGAAGTTGGATCACTGATTGGATCCACTGTCAAGGTAGATATGATTAGTACTTGAAGGCTTGATGCTGTCAGAAATCTAGTGCCAGTTGTATAACCTGAATTAATTCCCTCTTCAATGGAGGTGGTAGAGAAATCATTTTAGAGAAGTGTAAATGTGTAATACATACTTGTAGAGAGAAGTAGAGAAATCATAAATATAAATGAATGCAATGACTTATGGGTTGTTGTATGTTATGACTTATTGGTTGTTGATATGTATGGGCTGTTGTCAGTTGATATGTTATATTGTTAATTATTATGAGTTATGACTCACTCAAAAGTGTCAAGTGCATGTGTCTGCTATTGATTCACATGTTTATATGTCAATTGTGCCTTTTAAATTTGATATTCCATTCCAAAACAAGACCAAACGACATGAGTTAAAAACTACTACAATGCCTCTTCACCTGCCTCTCGCCATTCCTAGATGCTCGTTGCTCAAGGTTCCTAAACCCTAAACTGGTTACTAAGATTTGTGGGTATGGTGGTAATTCGTATCAAAGAGGGTCAATTATCTGCTTCTCAATTGGAAAAAGAGCTTCTAAAACTAGTCCTGTTAGATGGCAATGGGTTGTTTCAGAGCATGACCAGGACTTTTATTGCGAAATTCCCTTCTAGGGCTGAATTCCTCAAGCTAAGTCGCTTTGATAAATTTACTCTGAAAATGTCTCTTGTTTGATTGTTTTTATCCAAGTTACTTAGTGGAATCCTAAGGCTCTTTGCTAAAGGAATTTAAACCTGTTTCGAGTCCCATACCATGTCGAGATTATCTGCTTTCTCTGAAGTTGGATCCTTGATTGGATCCTTGTCAAGGTAGATATGATTAGTACTTGAAGGCTTGATCTTTGTCGTAAATCTAGTGCAGTTGTATAACTTTGAATTAATTCCCTCTTCAATGGAGGTGGTAGAGAAATCATTTTAGAGAAGTGTAAATGTGTAATACATACTTGTAGAGAAATAGAGAAATCATAAATATAAATGAATGCAATGACTTATGGGTTGTTGTATGTTATGACTTATTGGTTGTTGATATGTATGGGCTGTTGTCAGTTGATATGTTATATTGTTAATTATTATGAGTTATGACTCACTCAAAAGTGTCAAGTGCATGTGTCTGCTATTGATTCACATGTTTATATGTCAATTGTGCCTTTTAAATTTGATATTCCATTCCAAAACAAGACCAAACGACATGAGTTAAAAACTACTACAATGCCTCTTCACCTGCCTCTCGCCATTCATTTCACCATTATGCGTGACCATGTTCAAGCCGATCAAGTAATTCTCCTCTGGTCCTTGCCGCCCAATGCGTATACCATTCGATCCATTCTGATTGATCTCTTCTCTATAAAGTATCTAAGCTGCAGGTGGCCACTTGTGTCATAAAGCGGCTTCATATATATATATATATATATATATATATTCATCGTTGTCCCTCAGCCACTTTCGAGGGGTCGTCCAAGCAGCATGAGGAGGATTGGTCAGTAGCCACGGGCAACTTTAACCAGCCCCTGCAAGTTCAAGAAGCATGGCTACCAGGAGACCGCGTGGACATCAAATTACCTCAATATCGTCAATAGGTAATTGGATGTCACTATGTTCAAAAAGTGACGTGGGAGGTACTCCGCGGCAAGTGGCATCACGTATTAGTAACCAACCATTCCTAGCTTGATGTCAAGTCATGATGCGCATCAAGGAATGGTTAATTCTTGATACGTGATGCCACTTCCCAATCGAGTACTAGCGTCAAGTGAGGGGGGTATATTGTTGTAGGTGTAAAACCAAACACAAGTGAGGGGTGGGCGTCGGCCGTCGGCGTGCCATCGCCCACACGAGTAAAAAATGACACGAGGATTTATACAGGTTCGGGGGCCGAGAGGACCGCCCTACTCCTGTCGGTGAGCCAACGGGGGTTACATCCGGAGAGGGAGCCCCCGAGGGCTCACCAGTTTGAACATGTTGCTTTATTGCTCAAGAGAGCTCCTCTTGAAATGAGAGGTACATGGGGTATTTATAGGCTCCCAAGCCTGTACAAATGACGGGAATACCCCTTAGGGGGATAGCTAGCCTATGAGTACAAGCGAGGGGTATTACAGTCTTTCAGGAGTGTTACTGCACTTCTTGGACCTATACGCGAGTCTTCTGTAAGGTGGGCCCCATTAGTGTGATGGATGAATTATTCTTACAACATATATATATATATATATATGTGTGTGTGTGTGTGTGTGTGTGTGTGTGTGTGTCTACTACTTAAATATTGGAGTTTGCGGTCGTCCGTCCTCCCATCATCGTTCGCGTCCATCCAATCGACGAGCAGAGAATCAACGGCCTAGATGGCCTTGCGCAGACCGTTATACAATAATATGTAGCACGATGGCTATAACATAGCATGGCATGCAGGCCATGAAAAATCCATATATATGCATCATATACACAATGGGCCATACTATTCACATTAATCCCTGCAAAAAGGTGTTATGCATAGAATCTAATTCTATCGGGTGACATGAACACATAATACTATATAACGCGATAACAAGTATTTAGCATGTAATTGAGCCATGGAAATTCATCGGATTAATCATATTAACTCTATTAGAACCAATCGATCACCGCTACCATACGATTACGCACCGTGGCATACCCGATGGCGGAAATGGTGATAAGCGGTTAGACAGTGACATGCGATAAATAGGTGCCTATCGCCATTTCAAATAGCGACAAGAGCCGTCATCGTTCCAAATGGCGATATGCACATATTTTTTAAAAAAATCAACTATTTTTTGTAATTATCTTTTAAATTAATATTAATTTTTTTAAAAAAATCGAGAATCGTATTATCTACAAAAAAGAAAAAGCGGTCATTAAAATCACACCCACGCCTATTATGTAAAAGAGAGAAACAATGATTAAAATCACATCAAGCCTTTGTCAAGAGACATGGACCACGAAAGGCACAATGTAGAAACTTGACATACTCTTGTCTAAGCATACCGTCCCCGAGTAGGACATTCTTCTTTGGAGTCTTGAAGGCAAGGAAACAATAGGACTTTCACATGTGTCACCGGGGTAGAAGACATTTAGTAATGGTTAGTACTGTTCACATCAATAATGATCGGTATCGTTCACATGTGTCAGCGGTCTTGGTCCGAGTGGGTCAGTACCTCTAATGATTTTGTCACCAATTTCTTGGGCGCATTGGGTTAGTAGAAATGAAGCGGTGAAGCAGTTTCAATCAAAAAGGTAGTGGAGCAGTTTCAATCAAGGCTTCAATATATCTCTAAATAAACGATGACGGCAAGAGAAGGAATTGGATAATGTTTTCTTTTTTAGCATTCTTTTGTTTAAGCGAAGTGTTCTTGTGCTAAACATTTGGTCAAACAGGTGTGCTTGAGAGTTTGTTTAGGAGTCTGAAAGATGGGCTGAGTTTTCTTCTCAACCACCCAGACGTGAAGCGCTATTTCTTACCCGACTTGACGACTCGTGGGCGACGCAGCTAGGGTTCGAGGTGATTGTCAGTGGTCACCACATGAGGTGATAGAGGAATGATTATTGGTTACAGCCACTCCAATCTAGGAGGACAAAGCTCACCACATGAGCACACACTCGATCCAACCCTAGAAACCCTATCTCTCCCTTTTCTCTCAAAACCCTAACACAAAATAGGGCATATCACAATGGGTTTCGGCTGGCTCTCCCTTGGCTTCAGCAGCACTAAGCAACCAGCATAAACCTCTATTTATAGTGGAGGCTAGCATCTAGGGTATATTCCATTAGGGCACCCATTAAACCCTAACACACAATGGGTTAACACATGCATGCATCTCACATACCGCCGTCTTCATCATCGATTGACCTAAACCGCTTCACCATCTTGACTGACCCTTTGCTGTTTAGCCAAAGGTCACCAAAGCGGTATTTGGTGAAAGGGAAATTAGCTCTGAGACTTCGCACATTAGCGTCATTTGCCAGCGGATATCCAAAAATGTGTTGCGGCGAAGACATCGCAAAAGCGTGTAATTTTCTTTGTTAGACACTCCTCTCATTAAAATAATATATCTGAGTGTAAAATGTCCTCAATGCCCTCAATGCACAGTGCATGGCTCGATGCAGTTCAGCAAGCTCTGATCTTAGAAGCTTAGAAATATTTTAAAGCCAAAATAATTTATTTGCAAAATTAAAAGCCAAATTTAAGTTGGAAATAATTTTATTAAGTCCAAAATAACTCTAGGAATTTCTGTGAATTTTTCTAGAATTTTTGGAATTTATTTGCTATTTTCTAAAGTCTTTTTGAATTAATCGGATTATATAAATTAACAAAACAATTTAAAATTCCAAAACCCTTTTCACCTGCTCAGCCCTTCATCAAATCTTGACCGTCGGATTCAAATTCGACGGCCAGCAATCGCACTGCACCTTTTTCAACTCGCGCTTGTGAGTCATAACGCATCAACCAATGTCAGCCGTTGGATCTAAAATCAATGGCCAAGATCTCGCATGACCTTCGGACAGTCCGAACATGCCAAAGTGTGTGAAATGTCCGATCTAAGATGGACGGGTAGGATTCTTTGTGACTTCTGGACGGTCCGAACGGCCCTTTCTCTGTGGACCGTTCGATCTAAATCAAGTGGCCATCGCAGCGTCCGTTCTTTTCTTTTCTTTCACCGCCATGTGGGCCCGCCTACCTCTTCCTCCCCGTTGTCTTCTCCGCGCGGTCAAATGAGTCGGCCGCCATTAGCGTCGCGGGAGCTCCGTCAATCACCGCCCCAACCGCCCGCGAGACCCGCGTGACGTGCGCACGATCCCCGCGCTCCATCTCCGCCTCCACCCCCACCTTCTCCCTCCTTCTCCACGCCCGGTTCACCCGCGTGCCACAACCGCCGCCACCAAGAAACACCGCCGCCTCTAGCGTCGCCACCGGAGCCGCTCCGCACCGGTCGTCCTCGTCGCCATCATCGTCGTGACTCGACGAAGCCGGTGCGCACCTTCGCTTCACCGGAGCGCCGCTGGATCTCGTCGCCGCCAACAACCGAACTTCGCCGCCGCTAAAGCCTTTGCCGTCAGTCAACTAACCTCGCCGCTAGGCATCTAAGGAGAGCACCGTGATCAGTAAGGCCCTCTCTTCCGTTTGGCATCACCCACACCTCCTCTCCTCTCTTAAAATGGCCGGATTGTGCATTTGAAGATCCCCAGCCGAGCGCCCTTGCTTCTTCGATTCCGGTGCCGTCACCGTCTACACCAACGGCATCGCTGCCACCTCGCCGTCCCCATGCGCACCCTTCCCCCGCCTAAAGACCACTGGAGCCTGTCGCCGCTGTCGAGCCCGCACACGTCGCCGCTTTTGACCTCGCTAGCCTTCCACCGCTCACCCACCCGTCAAGGATCCTCTCCACGCGCTGTGCCTGGGCTACAAGGACATTGCCGCCTGCCTCCTCTATGTGCACCGATTGGTAGCCTGGGCCAAGCTCTGGCACCGGGCGCCCGCGCTCTCCGCCATGAGGGAGCTTCGGCAGGGAATGGGAATGCTAGGGGAAAATTGGCAATTTACGTTATTTCTCTCTCCCCTTTGGACTGAAAATGATATAATAGTGCCCTCGATATCCTACGGCAAAATTACACGTTTTTGCGGTGTCCTACGGCAAAATTACACATTTTTGCGGTGTCCTACGGCAAAATTACACGTTTTTGCGGTGTCTTATGGCTGCAACACGTTTTTTGGATGTCCGTTGGCAAATGACGCGAATGTGCAGTGCCCTGTAGCCAATTTCCCCTTGGTGAAATTACCAAAATACCCCTTCTCGATCCTTCTCCAAAAGACCGAGTCCACAGATCGTGAAGTAATCCCATGCTTCGCCACGTGTAGGTTGATCAACGGCTCCATGTCGGTAAGTCTCTCCCGTCCGGATCCCACCGGCACCGTAGCACTTGCACCGACTCCCGCGCCGCTTGATCCAACCATTCGCACCAAACCGCCACCGGCACCATAGCACTTGCACCGACTCCCGTGCCGCTTGATCCAACCAGTCGCACCGAACCGCTTGTTCGGTCATCCTTGTCCATTCTACGCCCCGCTTGAGTCCTCTAACCTCACCCGACATCCTCGATCGTTTTGGACCTCAGCTCTCCAAGCTTAGTCCTGATCCTCCTCGCCGTTGACCGTCATTGACCTACAAGCCACCTGCATAGCAATAGACCAAGAAACCATTTCTGGGAACAAGTTCTTCCAACTTGACCCACGTTAACCAAAACATGCATCATGCAACACATCTGCAATGATCAACATGAACTTGACCTAGCCCAAAATCAAATCTCCAAGAAATTTGACAATCATCTCAACAAGCGGTATTACCGCCATGCTACAAGTGGTATTACCGCCATGCGGTCGTACCGCACAATTACCTACGGTACTACCGCTCATCGGAGAAACTCAAAATCTCCCAAAAACATACCGCTCACACGCGGTCATACCATCATGCGGTATTGCTGGCAACCAAAGCACAGTCGTACCGCTCCTCAAGAAAACCAGAGCTCAAAGACACCTTCTCTGAAATTTTCGTAACGCAATGTCACATTCGGTGTTACCGAATTGCGGTACTACTGCCACTTCCCAAGCGGTACTACCGAACATCGATAATACCGATTCTTAACAGCGGTACAATTGTTTGTCAAAAACGCTCAAGAGCACAGAAGCCATGTGGACGCCCCAGATTGCGTGGCCGTTCGGACCACGTGTCACAGCCGTCAGATCTGGGCACCGTTCGGACGGTCCGAACGTCTCACATGATCTCAACCGTCAAATTTCAATCCGACGGTCAAAAAGTCCCTTTACTTTCGGAGGTCTGAACGTCCACTTCAATCAGGACCGTCTGATTTCAATCTAACGACCAAAGCATCCAAGAGGCTTGCGGTTCTACCGCTCAACACTTGCGATCATACCTCTCGCCGGTAGTACCGCGGCCACAAAGCCGGTACTACTGATTCCCAGGAAACCCAAGATTCCAAAATCATAACTTCGGGAATTTTCATACCACCAACAACGTTGCGGTCGAACTGACCTACGGTAGTACCGCAGCTTCAACGCCGGTACTACCGATTTTCCTGACACTTGCTAAAAACTCCAGATTTCAACAAACTCTCAATGCAATTGCCAATTGTTTCATCACCTAAGATCATGAGCATGTCCCCATGACATCCACAATGTTCTCATGACATCCACAGTACTGTTCACATTATTAATTAACCCCGTGAACTTTATTTCCAATTCTGACCCCTTTGGTCACGCCACCACCCGTGGCGTGACCAAACAACATTGTCACGCCATAGGATAAGTCCGCTAAAACATACTTTTTGTCATGCCACTAGTGGTGGCGTGACCAAACTATATTGTCGACGCCTTACAACCAAAAGACGACTGAACTTTAATTTCAATCAAAACAAATCCTGTGACTACACCCCCACCCATGATTGGTGAAGATTTGTTTCGCCACACACTCCAACCTGGCGCTGCCTCTCAACATTAACTCCTTCTGGGTTGGTTTCTGCATATTTGCCTATACCCTCATCCAGTGCCCGCTCGTGGGCGACGTAGCTAGGGTTCGAGGTGATTGTCAGTGGTCACCTTATGATAAGCAGGTCTAGGTTCAGCACTTGAATAGCAGTAGTTCCTCCTCGTTCCGTGGGAAAAATCACATAGCTAGCTAGGAAGAGTATGGAAGGCAAAGGTTTTAGGCGTGCTTCTCGATGCACTCATCTTGGGTCTAGTTCTAGAGCATATCCAAGTGGAGGCTAACAACCTCTATAAAGTGACTATGGTTCTCGAGAGGCTGCCCATCCACCACAACTAAAAAATTTATATAAGGTGTGTGTGTCATGCAGATTCAGCGCCCATATTAATTATAAAATTTACGTGCAAATCTCATTTGGTTGCAAACTTCTTTGACGGAAATCTGAGCCTCCTTATGATAAGCTTAGCCTTTCGGCAGACGGTAAAATATGAATCCATTCATTTTATTATTTTTTCCACAATCAACAAATTCCATTTTAATAGAAGATATTTGGCAGATGAAGTAGGTGTCATTGACTTTTTGCAAGTTGGGATGTACATCCTCTGTGCAACAACATAAATGCTTGTAAGACAAATTCATTACCCTTAATTACCTAGCCTCTTACTACTTGATCATTGACAAAGTTTTGCTTCTAATGCAAATTATTTTGGTATCGAGTTGTTGGCGATGACCAAGTGAATGATCGATTGGAACATTGTAACAATGTATGCTACCGTTTACGCTCCAACGATGTTGACATTTGCCTGATTGTTGCTTAGAAAGTGCATGCATGCGACGCTTCTCGTCGAAGCCAAGGCCACGATGTTGTTTTGAATTCAATAATTGGATATCACATCCAAACCATTGTGCCATCTTATGTGCGTCTTTTTCTTTCTTTCTTGCAGGAAGGGTGGTGTGATGCCATCATCTAGTTGTCTTGTATCCTTGGCTAATAAATTTCATTGTCGTGATTTCTTTCATTATTTAGTTTCTATTTTTATTTTATTTTTCAAAAGTAATATAGTGGTAGAGGTTTTGTTGGAAAAAGATAGTTGTAGACGAAATTGGAGTAACTAGTACAAATGCGGGATGAGCTAATTAAGATGGACGTGAATCGGAGCTTCTAATCAAAAGTTATGGCTAAAACAAGAAAAGAAATATTCATGGCTAACAAGGAACCAATTTTTGCTAGTTGGTTGTCTACGTGTGTGTATTAGTTGGCTAAGATAGGAGTAAGTCATGTAGAGGTTGCAGTAAATCTGTTTTAGTGATACAATAAATCCTTTTCAGTATATGCACAGGGATGTTTTCTTTTGCGAGACTTATACCATTCTGTTAATCTCATCGTCACCAAGCTACCGGTGAAAATCGTTCATGAATCGGAGCTTCCAATCAAAAGTTGTGACTAAAATAAGAAAATAAGCTTACATGTACTAACAAGGAATGGATTTTTCCTAGTTAGTTGTCTACATGTGTGTACCAATTGGCTAAGATGGTAGTAAAGTCATATAGAGGTTATAGTAAATCTCTTGTATTGATACAGTGAATCTTTTTCGTAAAGGCACAGGGAAGTATTATTTTGCGAGATTTATATCAATCTGTTGCTCTCGTTGTCACCAAGCTACCAGTGAAAACTGTACGTGAATCGGTGATTCCTATCAAAAGTTACCGCTAGAACAAGGAAAGAACCATTTTAGTACTAGCATGAAACCATTTTTATTAGTTGGCTGCAAAAACATATACGTGAGTGTATGACCGATCTGTATCCAGTGTCTCCATCTCGCTCGGAGAAAGCGGCGGGGGTGATGTCGGGGCGAGAGGTGTGGAGCGAGGATCCTAGTTGTCGAGGCGGGGTTTACTACTAGAGGTACAATGTTTCTTGTCGGTCGCGATTAAATGTCGCAACGAGGAAGTAGGTGTGTCCACTGTCCTGCTGGCCATGGCAGTAAATGATAGGGGAGGCAGATCTGGCCGGCAGAGTGACCAGGTACTACCCATCGACATCGACCGGATAGGGGACGGCCGATGTTGATTGGGGTACGCAGATGGGAGGATTTTGTGTGTGATTTTAAGGTGGGGAGTGTGTTTGGTGGGAGACAGGGGATCGTATGCTTTTTCTTTTGGCGACACGGCGGGAGGATCACGTGGTGTCTCTATTTTTCCCGCAGCTATGATTGCACGAACATGGAGGGAGTTTTTGATATGCGATGCGACATATTATAGTAAAGTAAAAACGTAGTAACACAAGCGATAATTATAAACATACAATGATAGCAATACTTTGGGACATTTTAGTTAAACCACATTGCACTAATGGTGTAATATGTCCTACTGACAATAAAAGGCGGGAGGATAAAAATGCGAAGTCGACAACAAAAATTAGGTCGAATATACCGGGGAGGGGAAATGCGTCCACATGTGCTTCCGGGACTATTTTTACTGCCGGTATGAGTGTTTCTAGGACAAATTTTACTGTCGAGCGCCGTGCGAGGCGTGCGTTTTAATATTGTTTTCGGGGGAACTATTTTTTTGTTGCCGATAGGGGCGCTCCCTCGCCAATTTACTGCCGGTTCCGTGGGTGTCACACGCGGGGGGGGGGTCATGTGGGGATCACGAGGGAGGTGGAGCGTGGTCTAGTGTGTCACGCGCGTGGCGGCCCAGTTCTGACCACACGCACGAACAACTATTCTACACTCAGACACTGAATAGCGCTACTAAATAGCACAAGTCGCTCAATGGTGGTGCGACATAGGATTATTTCTAAAAAAAGAGAGGTATATTACTGTATTTCAGAATAAAAAATAGATTATTAAAAAACATAGATGGTGCGGCGATAGAGGATTGATCTTGTATATTATGGAAATTGATGGTGTGATTACGTGGAAGTTTGATTAGGATTAACGTACATGAATGGTAATGGTAGTAATCTATTTAATGTACATGAATGAATGGTACTAACTTGCATGTGGAGGGTGGAAAGCATAGATGAATGGCGCCAAGTTGCGTGGCTGACTTCTTTGGAAGAAGAATTGTTTGGGCTGCAAGTATGGTGGATGGACTCATGGATGGCTCATGTGAAATGTTTAATATTATAGGATTATATGTTAACAATGACATATATAATTAAATTGCTAGTAACTAGTACTAATGCGATTGCTTATACTAGACTTACTAACGAGAGGAAGGAAGAAAATGCAGCGAGGCGCCCATGCATCATCCATTGATTCGGTTGATCGAGGCGAATCAGCGGTGATGGAGAGGATCTCACGGTTAGGTCCTCCCAACAAATTTCCTTCCTCGAGAGGCACATCAAGGCCGAGACACGATTCAGAGAAAACTTCGAAGAGGCGGGCTACGCATATCGGACTACGATAAGAGTAATATCGGTGTTGGAGGAAATCCCTCACACAAGTAGCGGACAAAGTGTTTGTTACTTTACCATTTTGAGATACATTTATAGGACTTTCCCAAGCATACCCACGCCACAATAGCACTATATATATATATATATATATATATATATATATATATATATAATGGTGGTCTGTTCACATGTGTCCTTTGGGCTAGAAGACATTTAGTAATGGTCAGTAATGTTCACATTATTAATTAACCCTGCGAACTTTATTACCAATTCAGACCCCTTTGGTCATGCCACCACCCATGACGTGGTAAAACAACATTACCACGCCATAGGATAAGTCCGCTAAAACACACTTTTTGTCACGCCACTAGTGGTGGCGTGACCAAACTATATTGTCACGCTATGGGTGATGGCAAATCAATGGCTGGTGGAGAGGACCTCACGGTTAGGCCCTCCCCCAACAAATTTCCTTCCTAAGAGGAATATCGGTGATCGAGACTGATTCGTGGAAAACTCGAGCAAAGAGACTCTTTGACGATGGCAAATCCCTCACACAAGTAGCGGACACAGTCTTTGGTACTTTACCATTTTGAGATACCCATGCCACAATAGCACTAGACATGAAAAAATATATATAATGGTCTCCACATTAATAATGGTTAATACTGTTCACATTAATAATGGTCATACCGTTCAAATGTGTCACCGGGCCAGAAGACATTTAGTAGTGGTTAGTACTGTTCACATTAATAATGGTCAGTATCGTTCAAATTAATAATGGTCAGTACCTTTAACATGTGTCACCGGTCTAGGTCCGAGTGGGTCAGAGAGGAATTTGTTACCTCTAATGATTTTGTCGAGCAATTTCTTGGGCTCATTGGCTTACTAGAAATGAAGCGGTGGAAACCACTGGTGCAACAATTTTTGTAATTATCTTTTAAATTAATAATATTTTTTAAAAAAATCGCGAGAATGCCTATTATCTCTGAGAAAAAGAAAGAAACATCATTAAAATCACGCCCACGCCTATTATCTAAAAATAAAGAGAAACAGTGATTAAAATCTCATCAAGCCTTATAATTTTAAAATGATTGAAAAATTATATGACTAATATTTTGAAGAAGGAGAGTATTTTGTAACAAGCGTCGTAAAAATCAGCATCCAACCAATGTAATGGCGAAGACGTTGAAATTTCAAAGGGATGTTTGCAAAAACCTACCTACAAGTCAGAGAGTTTGTCAAAAACTCACTCGCATCTCGAATTTTATCGGTCACACCCTCGTAAGTTTTATTTAGTTGCAAATACCAAACCATGGTCTTTAGACTAACTGACCGTCTCACATGGCGGTTCTGATGCATTCTAGCGTGGAATCGTTTATAACAACACGTCATAACGGGTCTTACCCGACTTGACAACTCGTGGGCGACGCAGCTAGGTTTCGAGGTGATTATCAGTGGTCACCACACGCTTCGAGCTTGGGTGGTGGAGATGACTCATTTAGGGTGTGCTGTTATAAAGGGGCACACGCTGGAATGCCACACAAGCGTCATGTAGACTAGTCAGCTGGTCGATTAGCCTTGGGTGGGGATTTGAAGCAATTTTAACTATGCATGTCTATGCACTCGAAGAAGCTTGCTGGTGCTGTCATATGGTGCTAATTAATTGCAACATATCATACACGTACACTACTACAGGAAGCCACATCACAGACGGTTCGGACCCGTCATCACGCAGCGGTTTCGAACCGTCTATGTTTGTTGTTACGTGATAACAGATATTATCACGAGCGGTAAAAACCGCTGCATGAAGGCTAGTATCACGAGCGGTTTGGACTAAAACCGTTTGTGATCCGAGAATATCACGAGATGGTTCTAAATAAAACCATCGTGATTTGTGAATATCACAGGCGGCTTTTCTTTAGAACCGTGCGTGATATGCTCGATCCTGAGCGGTTGTTTTGATAACCGTCGTGATATTCTCGTATCATAGGCGGTTTTCGGAGGAACCGTCTGTGATATTTTGCCTTAACCGAGCGGTTTTAACAAAAACCGTCGTGATAGCTCATACCCCGACCACAATTTTCTTTGTTTTCTGGCTAGCCTCGGGAATTGCTAGCCATGCCCTCTGAAAACAAGCATGCACAAAAAGCAGATTCAAGCATGCACAAAAGCAGATTCATTAGAGATAATCAATTGTTGACAACTCAAAGTGATCATTACTCAAAATAAATTACAAAAGATCGCATTTGTTCAAGTATTGTCGCTATAGTTACAAGCTGGATTACAATTGTTTACGTTGAGAGGTGTTGGCGGGGTGATGCTCTCGGTTGGTGACGAGTGAAACTCTCCATTGTCGTTAATGATTTACGTGTTGATAAAGGTGCAGAGCTTCCCTCGAATGTCCTTGATCTCTTCCGCAACGAAAGTGAATCACATTGTAAATCCAAGACACAATAAGCTACCAATTAAGAGTAAAGTGGTAAGCTATATATATTTAAATTTATAATTAGGAAATAATTATTTTGAGATTGACAAACCTCGGGATCCTTCTTCCTAGCTCTAAGGATTAGTGCATATGATAGCGGGCGTAGATTGCATATAACTCATCATCTTTTTGCTAGCGACCTTTGCAAAAATAGAATTACATATATAGGTATAGTCGGTTCAAGGCGCGTTATTATGAAGTATGATATAGGATTATTGTGTTGTAGCGTGCATGAAAAATCCATCTGTGTGTTAGTTAGGCGCTCTTTCCATCGTATATTCCTTTGTTGGCAACATAATTGATGAACGACCTACATGATTGAAAAAAGTTATCCTCGGCCATTTCAAGCGAATGAAGACTACAATAGAGTTATGTAAGGAGGAAATGAGCATACCTCTCGAGTATTCGATGATCGCACCTTCTTTTGGGTCTTGTCCAAGTACCAGGCATGCAAAGCGACAAGCATATCTGGCGTGCATTATCTGCGTCGGAGCACAACGGTTTTCGATGATGTAGTTCCGGGTATCGTGGACTTCGGATTTGGGAGGCGCTTTATGCGTTCGTTGATTTCAATTTGGCCTTAGCGATTGGCGGCGTCTTTTTGTGAGATGACTTCGAGAACCGTCGTCGGCATGCTTTTCTCGTTCCTTCGGTGTCTTCTCCACGGGAATCGAAGAGGTGGCCTTCGAGGCGAAACATGAGGTGGAGTCATCGAGGGTTCCGTTGGAGAGGCATGGTCGTGTCTAGATCGCGGCCTTCTTTGGGTCGAGGCAATGTTCTTCTTGGGCCTTTGGATAAAAAGAGGACGGCATCCCCTAGTGTTGTGATCTCTTCGTTGGGCAAATCTCGGCCCAGGGCGGCTCGAAATTGACATGTACCATATCCACGGACCTGGCATAACCGTGCACCAGCTAGGCACCGTCTTTGCCTTCGCCCCTTCCTCGTATGGATCTGACATCCTGTGACGACCTCAATACAAAGGACCCATCCATCCTCACTTAGAGCTTCTGAGCGTCGACTCCTACAAAAGCGATACGCGATTAGCTAAGGCGTCCTATAGGTCTATCTTTGGTGCATTCCATAGATGTACGTTACCTTGATGTCGTCTATCGGTGTCGGACGTCGTCATGTTCACAATTATACGTGAGCAGCGACGCTACTCCGACGTCGAGGAGGACCGCCTCCCAATTAGCGGGCGGCTTGTGACCGCCGGCTCATGAGTATATCCATTTGACTCGCAATCTTGCCATCGTACTTGAAATTGTTTAGTAATCATCTGTACTAACCGGTTGTCGTTTCGACCTTGGATCTCTTCCTAGTCCTATACGTGCGATGAGTCGTCCGCGAATCCATGACTCAAGGTACATTAACCCCAAGGCCTCGCGTGCGACCGGGTGCTCCTTGTTTCCCAAGGGCGTAGATAGTATATCCTTCTCCACCTCGCATGGAAGGAGCCTTGGGAAGCTTGGGTAGTCAAGTCACGTTGCAAGAGGTCATCACGTTATTATAGGCACTATGAAGTTATGGACTTAATTAACAACTTAGTAGTTCGACATATTTACCACATGTTGGGACACTTCACAGTGCGGGTTTGTGAAGGAGATCTTTGCTGAAGGCGAGACTTGTGCCCTCACTTTTAACCGGCTTAGGGGCAGCGGTCTGCGTGACATCGAAGCGGGTTCTCCTTCTCCGCCGCCCATTCCTCGTATTTACCTGCGTACCCGGCCGGTGCTGAATCTGTCTTGGTGAGTGTTTCGTGTCTGGAGAGCTTTGTGCGCCGCACTTTGCTCCATAAATTCGACCGTCGTTTTCATAGCCACAAAAGCGTCCCATGCTTCCGCGTCAGAATCTATCTTTGCGAAGGCGTCGACCGTGTTCACGTGCTTCTTGACAAGAATGCTCTTGAAGGTCCTCCACGATTTACCCATCGTGAGCATCGCCGTCCATCGCGACGCGCGTGCCACATATTATACGGAATAGTGAACTTCTCTGAAAGTTCGTCCACAGCGTGCCTTCGCTTCTTTAAATCGAGTCCTTCCACCTTGGTGTGATGATGAGACCCGTTCCTTACAAGTATCCCATAGATGGTCAGGAATCTCGCCTTGGCTGATCTCTTGGGACTCGAGAGGGACCCCAAAGTCACCGACCTCCGTGATGACGATCGGCCGTAGGCATTTTCGATTGTCTGTGCCATCTCATACGTGTCATTATAAATCGGCGGTGGCGGCGGCCTCGTCGGCGCCTCTTCCATCTCTGGCGTCGGTGGCGTGGCGAAGACGGTGCCTCTGCCATCTCGCTTACTTGCTCTCGGGAAGAAATCTGAGAGGTTGACTATAGAGATCAAGATGGCAAATGAAAAGTTGAATGAGCTCATACAGACTAGTAACATTCCGGCATAAATATGAAACTATTAATCTCAGGAAGAAGTACAGAGGTTGACTATAGAGATCAAGATGGCAAATTAAAAGTTGAATGAGCTCATACTGGACTACTAACATTCCTAACATTCCTTAATCCACGAGCTTCTATTCTAACACTCCTAACACTCCTTAATCCACCGGCTTCTCTTGTGATCTTTGTATAGATAGAAACTAGAGATCAAGATGGCAAATGAAAAGTTGAATGAGCTCATATGAGACTACTAGAAGAATCACAAACTAGTCAATACAACTGATCAATTTGCAATAGAACTATGAGCTCAGCGAAAGTAACCAATTAACGATTACATCATATTGGCGGTAGCAAGTAATACAATAGAGCTCAAGTATGAACTAACTATCACATTCAATCTCGATTATAAGGCAGAGTTCATCACAGAGCATGTCAACAAAGCCCATCGATCAATTTGCAATATCTTGAGATAGACTCGAGAAATCGAGAACTAATACGAGATCAAGGTATCAACTAGCATCACTTGCAAATATATATATATATATATATATATATATGCAAAGATCAACGAAGCGCCACGGAGGAGCAATACTCACAGAGAGGATGCCGCACAAGAACTCACGGTGATTGCCGAGACACTATTCCAACATATTAATTGATGATATTATGTGCTCTCGGAAGGAGAGTAGCTAAAGAACAAGTCTTTGCCATCTCAATCCTATTGTCTATACTCTTCATTAAATGAATATGACAATATAAATTCAAACTATGAGTTCTAAACAATACTTTGTAGCTGTCAAATGATCTCAAGCTATTAGCGAAAACATATTAAACTTCGGTCAAGCAGAGGTTGACTACGAGATCAAGATGGCAAATGAAAAGTTGAATGAGCTCATCTGAGACTACTAGAAGAATCACAAACTAGTCAATACAATGATCAATTTGCAATAGAACTATGAGCACAACGAGAAAGTAACCAATTAACGGTACAACATATTGACGGTAGCAAGTAATATATATATATATATATATATATATATATATATATATATATATATATATATATATATATATATATATATATATATATATATATATATATATATATATGCAAAGATCAACCGAAGCGCCACAGGAGGAGCAATACTCACAGAGAGGATGCCGCACAAGAACTCACGGTGCAAGGAGGAGGCCAGTCTCGGGGAGGAGGCCGATCGCGGGAGGAGGGAGGTGGGGGAGGTCGACACGGGAGGAGGACGGCACGGGAGAAGGCTGGTCAGAGAGGAGGAGGCCGACACGGGAGGAGGGACGGCGTCGAGGTCGGGCGCCAATGTCGAGGCGGCACCGAGGTCGAGGCGGTGATGTCGGGCTTCAAGCCACGGGGAGGTGAATTGGGCGCCGAGGTCGGGGCGGCGGCACCGAGGTCGAAGGCACCGAGGTCGGGGCGCCGAGGTCGGGGGTAGCGGCGCAGAGGTCGGGGGCAGCGGTACCGAGGTCGTGGTCGGCGGTGAAGGCAAGCCCTAAACCCTAGAGGGCGAACGAGCGGCGAGAGCGTAAGGGCACGGAGAGGAAGTGAGAAGTGAGAGGAAAACCCTAGCGTTTCCGCCTTATAAAAAGTATATCACAGGCGGTTTGTAATGAGAACCGTGCGTGATATATATCCTGACGGTTCAGAATAGAACCGTCAGTGATATAAATATCACGCAGCGGTTCTATTATAGAACCGCTCGTGATATATTATCACGAGCGGTTCTCATTACAAACCGTCGCGATATATTATCCTGAGACGGTTGTATTATAAAACCGCTGCGTGATAGCTCGAAAACCTGATGACAATTTATGATATCCTAACAAAACATAGTGAACTGGTGAGACATAAATAACACGACAAAACATAGTGAACCTAGTGAGACAATTATGATGACAATTATGACAAGTCCATATGAATTCTAACTTTGGTGACAAGTATGATGACAAGTTCATAATGATTTGACTTCAAAATTTCATATCTAATTCAACTCAACTCCAAATCAAGTGAAACCAATTTTGATACTCCACATTACAATGTCGCCCACACATTGACATCAATACCAAATATGACAAGTCCATAACAAGTTCATAACACATTTGACTTCAAAATTTCATATCTAATTCAACTCAACTCCAAATCAAGTGAAACCAATTTTGATACTCCACATTACAATGTACGTCCACATTGACATCAATATCAAATATGACAAGTCCATAACACATGAAAATTTCACGTTGACATCAAAATATATGAGAGATTACAAGTCCATAACACATGATGTTATGGAATAAATTAATTACATTGGAGTAAATTCTTAATTAAGATATAGGCCTTCGTGATGATCGACGCGCATATAGCTAGCTTCCTCACTGGGTTCTTCCTCGAGCCTAATGCTGTTTTCGAAAGGAGGCAACTCGTCAAATTGATTGTATTCTTCCTCATCCACTACATTCTCAACTCCGACAATCCTCCTTTTTCCATGAAGAACTACGTGGTGCTTCTTATTTGCCGGGTCGGTTACATAGAAGACTTGAACAACTTGGTTGCTTGAGCCAAGACGAATGGTTCGTCTTTGTATCCGACACGTTCGAGGTCCACGGTAGTGACACCGCACTTGTCGACCTTCACCATGGGAGATGGACCCAATGGCACGAAATAGGGGATCTTGAAAAGCACGTAGTCGAGCTCCCATATCTCCTCTATTTGCCCATAGTAGGAGCTCCTCATCCCATTGGTCTTGAATGCATCTATCACGGACACCGCTGTTTACGGATATGCTCTTCCTATCTGAGCTGCCAGTATAAAATGTGTACCCATTTATGTCGTATCCTTGCCATGCGATAATTGTAAATTGTGGCCCTCGTGCCAACCATAGCAGCGTATCATCACTTGCTGACCTCCGAGTGATTCGCACCTTTAACCATTCGTTGAACAAGCGGTTGTGCTCTCTCGTGATCCAAACCTCCAACCGTCAGGATTCATTGGCGCACCATGTCTTTGTGCTCATCGATGTGCACGGGACACTTGGGTCATGTGTTGCAAGACTATGAAATGGACTTGAGCGTACGTATCCAGATCTGGAGTTATTGATTTCCTTCCGATGGTCCCGATACCATCTAGTCTCCCCTTATGGTGAGATAGAGGCACACCTATCGGTTCCACCTAAGCCATGTAGTCGACCTTGAGAACTCAATGACCTCTTGGTTGCATAACCTTCGATGATCTTGCCCTCCGGTCGAGATCGATTCCAGACGTGGGACTTGAGAATTCCCATGTACCTCTCGAGCGGGTACATATGGCGAAGAACACAGGTCAAGATATCTTTATCTCTCTCACAAGGTGAACAATGAGATGGACCATGATTTCGAAAAATGACGGAGGGAAATACATCTAAAGATGACATAGAGTGGTCACCACCTCGGCCTGCAGAGCATCTAGTCCTTGGGGATCAATGTTCTTCTGAGCAATTGAGTTGAAAAAATAACATAGCCTCAAGATTGCCACTCGGACCTTGTTCGGCAAGATACTTCTAATTGCAACAGGAAGCATTTGTGTCATCAGCACATGACAATCATGAGACTTCATACCAATTAATTTCAAATCTTGCATAGAAACAAGGTTCTTAATGTTAGCGGAGTAACCAGATGGGACTTTCACTCCATGCAAGCTCTGGCACAGTTCATTTCTCTCGGCCTTGGATAGAGTGTAGCAAGCTGGGGGAAGGTACGTTCGTCCTGTATCGGTCTCTTCGGTGCTAACTCAGTCCTTATGTTCATATCAACCAAGTCACGCCATGCGTTAACACCATCCTTTGTTTTGCCACTAATGTTCAGCAAGAGACCAATCAAGCTATCACATACATTCTTCTCTACGTGCATGACGTCAATGCAGTGGCGAACTTCTAAGTGCTCCTAATAAGGCAAGTCCCAAAAAATTGACCGCTTCTTCCGGATGTTCTTCTCACGGGTTCTTAATTTACGCCCTTCCCAAGCACAACATCGATATCCTTAACCATATCATAGACCTCTTTCCTCTAAAAGCCCTTGGAGTGAATCGTTCTCCTTATTTCCGTCGAATTGTTTTTTCATCTTGCGGTATGGGTGACTCTGGGAAGGAACCTACGGTGGCGATATATACGATTTCTTGCGAGTTGTTCAGCCATACACTCTTTGTAGCATCTAAGCAAGGCGGACAAGCTTTGGCTCCTTTTGTCTTGGCTTGAAGCCAGTTACCAAGGCAGGAAAATCATTGATGGTGCGAGAACAACATGGTGCGTAAAGTGAAGTTCTCTCGTTTGTCGCATCCCATACTGTACCCCTTCGTTCCACAGTGTCACAAGATCTTCCAGCAATGGTGCTAGGTACACATCAATATCATACCCAGGTTGCTTCGGCCCTTGGATAAGTAGTGACATCAAAATATACTTCCGCTTCATACACAGCCAAGGAGGAAGGTTGTATATACATAGATTCACGGGCAGTGCAATGTCGATCGCTCATGTTATCGAAAAGATTCATTCCATCTGTACTCAACCCTAACCTTATGTTCCTCGGTTCAAGACCGAACTCTTGGAAGCTCCGATCGAAGTTTCTCCTTCGGGCGAGAGAATTAGCAGGTGTCTTAGCTTTCCATCTCTTACGCTCCTCTCGAGTGCCAGCGCACAATCTTGCCTCCTTTGGGTTCGCAAATAAACGCTTCAAACGTGGGATCACAGCAGATACCACAACATCGGCGAGCAGGAGGTCCTTGCTTGTCGAGACCCAAAATTACGGTTCGGGACCCTCTGTGTTTACTGCACTAGCCCAGGATCATGCTAGTGCACACAGTGTCAACAAAGATGGCAATCGATCCATACAAGCGAATAATAACATAAACGATTAACTTTGATTAACAAATAATGGTTTTGACCTTAAGGTCGAGTTTACAACTATTGAGCCTCGCAGGCTAACAGAGAAATAAAGCCAGCAGCGGAAACAGAAACGGTAGTGGCACCCCATCGGTTCGCCACAGGCAACCGACTGGGATCAAGACCTCACGATCAGGCACCTTCGATGTACTCGTCCTCGAATGCTGGTGAAGACTCCTCCTCTGCTTGATTCGTCAAAACAAGCGTGAGTACACACCGTACTCGCAAGCCACACCACAGAGATGCAAAATATACATATATGCTGGCTTTTTACAAAGGAAGGCATTCTGTGGCTCTTTTGCATAAATGCAACTTTTGCAATTGAATACAATAATAGATTAAAGACAGGTAAAACAACTAGACAATAATAATTTTAACAAGTTATTTCACAAGGACACACACACAGCCTAACAGGTTATTCACATAGCTAGATGATTGAATCACATAGCTCCCTTCCCACACAGTTTTATGAAAATCTACCCCTAGTGTCAAATCCCCGAGCATTGTCCATGACCGCGGACGCGGCTATTCGAATAGATTAAGTTACACTCTGCAGAGTTTGTACACTTTACCCACAAGATACAATTAGTGTAGCTAACACTAATCATAACAAAGCATTTCAGATACCTTATCCTACTATGCTAGGCCCGTCTCAAAACAGGCATGTGGTCGTACAGGAAGCTCAGTTCAATGGAGCACATGGTGAGGTCCTTAATCGACCAAGGCAAGACTTCCAGCTAACTAAATCACATAGACACACAGATTATTATAATTCACACATACCCACAGTTCACATCCACCCTTTTTCACACAGTATCCACCCCTTGCCTCAGTCCAAAACCTTTTACCACCCCGGTTGATTTAAGTGCAACATATGCCACAAAGACACATAGTACACACAGTTTGTTCACACAGTTTCATATTCACTTAGTCAATTTATAACAAAGCGATATACATGACAAGTGAGTTGTGGCATGGCTAAGCAATCTAACATAACTAACCAACCCACGTTGGTGCTACAATATTACCAACTAATTATCAACTAGGGTGACAAGGAATCAAGGCATAACAATTACACAAGGAGGCATATCAATTTGGAATTA